>CAUYLG010067122.1:0-50154 GCA_963573385.1 Cacajao melanocephalus
GTTGCTATTTTTTGGTTTCTGTTTTTTTCACCAGCCCGCCAAACATGTTTAACCCCCAAATATAATAAAAAAAAAAAAAAAAAAAAAAAAAAAAAAAAAAAAAAAAAAAAAAAAAAAATCAGCTGGGCTTGGTGGCACATGCCTGTAATCCCAGCTACTTGGGAGGCTGAGGCAGGAGAATCGCTTGAACCTGGGAGGCAGAAGTTGCAGTGAGCCAAGATTGCACCACTGCACAGCCTGGATAACAGAGTGAGAATCCCTCTCAAAAAAAAAAAGGAAAGAAGAAAAAAGAAAAGAAAAATAGCAGTTTTCAAAGTCGGCATTTCTAATATGATAGGCTCCTAAATGTGTCTATTATTTAAAGGAACCGTGACATAGAATTAGAATTCTGCTATATTATCTGACTCAAACTGTCTGCACAACAGATTTTATTGTAACAGAAGCAATGGTCAAAAGATGCTACCATCACCACTTGCATGAGGGAACAATTATGTAGACAGAGGTAATTAAAGGGCTAATTAGTAAATTAATATGTGCAATAGTGAGTCTGTGACAGCCAAGCAACTGAACAGTAAAATGGATTTTATCAATTGGTTGGTGCCATGGAGTCAGTAGCTGCTTTTTAAAAACTAGTTTTTTCTTTCCCTTCTTTTTATGGAGGAGGGAGGAGGATCTTAGAGACATCAGACCCACGTAGGCTGTGATTGGCAGGTCCAGATGAACGAACAATAACACAGAAACACTGATGTGTAAAACACAAACCCAAGGAAAATACCATGGAGCTTTTTGATCTTAATGAGATGCTCAGACAGCTCTTTTGAAACTTCTATTTATTTTTTTGGGTGCCCCATTGTTCAGCGTCCTCTGGTTGTATTTACAAGTGTAATAGAAAATGACAGCCCTGCTATTCTTTCTTAAAATATCAAAGACCACATAAAACAAACCTCATTCACAGACATCCCCTACCTTTAAACATCATGCCAGGTAACCAGCATGACAGAGCAGACCTCGTATTTTAAGAGTGTTCATTCTTGGAAATTCTGATTTTGTTAAAAAAAAAAAATCCTTCTGATAAAAAAAGAGATAATATTCTAATTGATGGCTCATATACAAATCAGTAAACAAATTATCGCATCAGCTGACAGTCCAATAGAGCAGACATCCGATTTTCTAGCTGTAAAGACACAAAACTCATTATCACACAATTTAGATGGAAATATAAGTAAAGAGAAAGGTTTTTTTAAGATAATCATGTAATTATTCAGGCAGACGTTACTATAAAGTTGTAGAGATCAAGCCATTGGAGATAAACGGGTTCCAATTCTGGCTATTAGGGCTATGCGGGCCACAGATGTAGAAATTAACTTTTCTGAACTTGAATGCACTCTAGCAAAATGGGCATAGTACTGGTCTCCCAAGGTTGTGGTAACAATGACATATTTGTACATATGCAATTAGGTAGCCCCTTGCCTGGCCATTTACATGAACTGTATCTGAATAACTGTTTCTTACTATCCTGGAGTGCAGTGGCATGATCTCAGCTCACTGTAACCTCTACCTCTGGGGTTCAAGCGATTCTCCTGCCTCAGCCTCTTGAGTAGCTGCATCTTAAGAGATTTCTATTGCTAAAAACCTGTGGTGCGTTTCCAAACATGCATACTCATGAGAGGTCGTGGGTGAAAAAAGTGATTAATAATAAACATTATGGCCAGGCACAGTGGCTCACACCTGTAATCCCAGCACTTTGGGAGGCTGAGGCAGGAGGATCACGAGGTCAGGAGATCAAGACCATCCTGGCTAACATGGTGAAAACCGTCTCTACTAAAAATAAAAAAATTAGCCGGGCATGGTGGCATGTTCCTGTAGTCCCAGCTACTCGGGGGGCAGAGGTTACAGTGAGGCAAGATTGTACCACTGGACTCCAGCCTGGGGGATAGATAGAGACTCCATCTCAAAAAATGATAATAATAATAAACATCATAATAAGATTATGAAATTAGTTTTGACCTCATAGTCTCCCTGAAAGAGTTTCAACATCCCTGGCTCAGGGTTCCCCAGACCACCTTTTGAAAAGTACTGGACTAGGGAAAGCATTTGAACCTGTTGGCCAGGGAGAAGCCCTAACAAAAGTAATACGGTGAAAAAAAGAAAGATGAAATGGAGTTGAGTCCTCCTACATTGAGTATTTTCCCCAAAATCTTTAGACAAAATGTGTCATGGTGTGCAGATGCTAAATAAGAGATGGTTGCTAAGGAAAGACAAAATAAAATGTATGTTGATGATTCCCAGGATAATCAGACAAGTTGGCAGACATGAATAGGTATTTTTCTTTCCCCTTTAGGCTCTATCTCCTTCTTCTTCTTCTTCTATTTATTTATCTTAAGTTCCAGGATACATGTGCAGAACATGCATAGGTATACATGTGCCATGGTGGTTTGCTGCACCCATTGACCCATCCTCTTAGTTCCCTCCCCTTGCCTCCCCCACCCTTCAACAGGCCCTGGTGTGTGTTTTTTCCCTCCCTGTGTCCATGTGTTCTCATTGTTCAACTCCCACTTATGAGTGTGAATATGTGATGTTTGGTTTTCTGTTCCTGTGTTAGTTTGCTGAGGTTGATGGTGTCCAGTTTCATCCATGTCCCTGCAAAGGACATGATCTCATTCCTTTTTATGATGGCGTAGTATTCCGTGGTGTATATGTACCACATTTTCTTTATCTAGTCTATCATTGATGAGCATTTTGGTTGGTTCCATGACTTTGCTACTGTAAATAGTGCTGCAATAAACATACCTGTGCATGTGTCTTTATAGTAGAATGACTTATATTCCTTTGGGTATATACCCAGCAATGGAATTGCTGGGTCAAATGGTATTTCTGGTTCTCGATCCTTGAGGAATTGCCATACTGTCTTCCACAATGATTGAACTAATTTACAGCCCACCAACAGTGTAAAAGTGTTCCTATTTCTCCACAGCCTCACCAGCATCTATTGTTTCTTGACTTTTAATAATTGCCATTCTGACTGGCATGAGATGGTATCTCATTATGGTTTTGATTTGCATTTCTCTAATGATCAGTGATGTTGAGCTTTTTTTTCACGTTTGTTGGCCTTTGTCTCTTGAGAAGTGTCTGTTCATATACTTTGCCCACTTTTTGATGGAGTTGTTTTTTTCTTGTAAATTTGTTTACATTCCTTGTAAATTCTGGATATTAGACCTTTGTCATACGGGTAGATTGCAAAAATTTTCTCCCATTCTGTAGGTTGCTTGTTCACTCTGATGAGTTTCTTTTGCTGTGCAGAAGCTCTTTAGTTTAATTAGATCTCATTTGTCAATTTTGGCTTTTTTTCAATTGCTTTTGGTGTTTTTTTTCTCATGGAGTCTTTGTTGCTCCTTTTTTTTTTTTTTTTTAGCTTCTTATATCACCTTTTAAAAATCAGTGCTCTTTGAAAATTCACTTCTATTAAAATTATTAATTGAGTGATATACTTGTGATCCTAGATGACCTAATTTAGAGAAAGTTATTTACTCCCCACACTGTAGGTAAAATAAGTTGAATGAGAGGTAAGCTCTGACCTGGAGATGAATGAGCTGACCGGGGCGATCTGCAAAGGGCTTGTGTGAGCTGTGCTGAGAGTGGAGGCTGAAGCCAGGGGTTGGGGGCTCTGAGGGACAAAGGGGATGCAAAAGGAGCGCATGCCAGGGGAAGAAGCCTGGATTAGCATGGCAGAGTGTAAGAGAAGCAGGGGTCTCTGCTATATGTGTTAACAGACCAGAAATGATACGTACAGGTTAGAGGGGCTTATCCTGGGAAGGCAGAAATGTCCATCACAGGGATAAAGTTAAACATGGATCCAACATTGTGTTGCAGGTGCAGGGACCCTTAGTTCTCCATTAAGGGCTGCAAATTATTTATTCAAATATATTTATTCCAAATTAAGCAAGCATGTTGCTGTGGTGGAGATACTGTGACAATTTGAACCTGAAAAAATGTAAGGAAAATCTTATTTCTTTATTTCAATCCTTATTTCAATCATCCTTATTTCAATCCTGAGAACACCTTTATCTCAATCATGAGAATTAAGGAAAAAATGACTTTAAAAATTTTCAACTATTTTAACAGTTCACAGAATGAAAATGAATGGAGAAAATCTGGCTTGGCATATGCAAAAGATTGAAACTGGACCCCTTCCTTACATCATATGCAAAAATTAACTGAAGATAGCTGGGTATGGTGTCTCACGCCTGTAATCCCAGCACTCTGGGAGGCCAAGGCAGGTGGTTGCTTGAGTCTAGGAGTTTGAGATCAGTCTGGGCAAAATAGTGAAACTTTGTCTCTACTAAAAATGCAAAAATTAGCCGGGCGTGGTGGTGTGCACCTATAGTCCCATCTATTTGGGAGCCTGAAGTGGGAGAGTCACCTGAGCCTGGGAGGTTGAAGTTGCAGTGAGCTGAGATTGTGTCACTGCACTCCAGCCTGGGAAACCAGCGTAAGACTGTCTCAAAATAAAAAAAAAATAACTGAAGATGGATTGAAGACCCAAATGTAAAATTCAGAACTATAAAAACTAGAAGACAACCTAGGCAATACCATTCTGGACATATGTATTAGTCCATTTTCACGCTGCTGCTAAGACATACACAAGACTGGGAAGAAAAAGAGGTTTAATTGGACTTAACAGTTCCACATGGCTGGGGAGGTGAATCACGGCGGAGGCGAAAGGCACTTATCTTGCGGCAGCAAAAGAAAATGAGGAAGAAGCAAAAGTGGAAACCCCTGATAAACCCATCAGATCTCATGAGACTTACTCAATATCACGAGAATAGCATGGGACAGACCAGTCCCCATGATTCAATTACCTCCCCCTGGGGCCCTCCCACAATATATGGGAATTCTGGGAGATACAATTCAAGTTGAGATTTGAATAAGGACAGAGCCAAACCATATCAACATAGGCACAGGTAAAGATTTCATGAGGAAAATGTCAGAAGCAATTGCAGCAAAAGCAAAAGTTGACACATGAGATCTAGTTAAACTAAAGAGCTTCTGCACAGCAAAGGAAACTATCAACAGGGTGAATAGACAGCCTACAGCATGAAAGAAAATTTTTGCAAACTATGCATCTGATAAACGTCTAATATCCAAAACCTATAAGGAATTCAAACAAATGCATAAGCAAAAAGCAAACAACCCCATTAAAAAGTGGGCAAAGGAACCATGAACACTTTAAAAAGAAGACATACACATAGCCAGCCAGCATATGAAAAAATCCTCAACATCACTAATTATTGCAGAAATGCAAATCAAAACTACAATGAGATACAATCTCACATAAGTCAGAATCACTGTGATTAAAACCCCAAAAAATAATAGATGCTGGAGAGATAGTGAAGAAAAGGAACACTTATACTCTGCTGGTAGAAATGTAACTTAGTTCAGCCATAATGGAAAGCTGTTTGGCAATTTCTCAAAGAACTTAAAACAGAATTACCATTTAACCCAGCAATCCCATTACTGGCTATATACCCAAAGGATATAAATCTATCCACCGTAAAGAACACATGCATGTGGATGGTCATCACAGCACTAGTCACAATAGCAAAGACATGGAATCAACCTAAATGCCCAACAATGTAGACTGGATAAAGAAAATGTGGTACATATATACCATGGGATACTATGCAGCTGTAAAAGGAACAAGATCATATCTTTCAAGAGACCATGGATGGAGGCCATTATCCTTAGTAAACTAACACAGGAACAGAAAGCCAAATACAGCATGTTCTCACTTATGTGTAGTAGCTAAATGGTGAGAACACATGGACACATAGAGGGGTCTATCGGAGGGTGGAGGATGGGAGCAGGGAGAGGATCAGAAAAAAACACAAACTGGGGTCTATCAGAGGGTGGAGGGTGGGAGCAGGGAGAGGATCAGGAAAAATAACTAATGGGTACTAGGCAAAATACCTGGGTAATGAAATAATCTGTACAACAAACCCCCATGACACAAGCTTACCTGTGTACCAAACCTGCACATGTACCCCTGAACTTAAAATAAAACTTAAATCTGGCTTGGTATATAATTCACGGCCTTATAAACTACATTCGACATCATAGTTTCTTAATTTTTAAGTACAACTTGTACTCAATATCTTAAATCCAAATAATGTTTCTTAAAAAAGAAAAAACTATAGGCCGGGTGCAGTGGCTCACGCCTGTAATCCCAGCACTTTGGGAGGCCGAGGCAGGTGGATCATGAGGTCAAGAGATCGAGACCATCCTGGCCAACATGGTGAAACCCCGTCTCTACTAAAATACAGAAATTAGCTGGGCGTGATGGCATGTGCCTGTAGTCCCAGCTACTTTGGAGGCTGAGGCAAGAGAATTGCTTGAACCTGGGAGGCGGAGGTTGCAGTGAGCTGAGATCAAGCCACTGGAGACAGAGCAAGACTCCGTCTCAAAAAAAAAAGGAAAACTATTACTATCGTATTATCATTCTAAGAAGAATGTAAATGAGTAATCAATAAAAATAAAGCGTATGAAGATATATCATCGATTTTCATGTAAGGCTATAGCATAATATTGCTTGATCAGTGATTCACTCTTCTGCTAACTTGTAAAGTTTTTTTCCAATACAAAGTATTGAAGTGACTTCAAAGTATTGATTTATTATAATCTTGTACTTTTTGTTTAGATTTTTTTCCTCTTATATACAGATAATAGTTTTCCCACTCTTATTTTTCTTTAAACAACAGGATATTCCAAAAATATGTTTTGTCAATATAAGTTCTACAAGATGCTTCTAGATATTCCCCAAAAAGATTTCATTGTTAAAGAACTTTGGAAAACCATGAGTAAAACAAAGAAGTTTCTTTATGATAATACTTTCACAAGCCTTTGATATGACACTGCTCATCAAGAAATTCCGAAAAGGTCATCCGGAAGGAAATCCTCCCAAGATGATTTAGTTTGAAAAACTTAATTTCACAGGGGATCTACCAACAGCTCTTAGAACTAATATTCTGAACTTTTAAGCACTGGAAATGCTTCTTTGAAGTAATGAACAAAATGTCTGGATTTGTACATAATATTTTTGTAAAACGATTGGGTCCAAATTTCTGGAGGAGCCTCCTTCAGGATTAAGGAAAATCAAGATGAAACATAAATAAGGCAGATTTGTCACTTCATATTTTATTGCTTATCAAAATGAAGCTCAACAAGGCTTAAGTTAGAATAACTGAAGTAGGAGTATGTCATAGGAGAAATTACATTCCTTTTGCTCTTCCAAGCCCAGGGTGAAAAAGAATTGCTAAGAGGGAGCTTCTACTTCTGTAAAAGAGAATGTTCTTGCTGTGTTGCATATGTGTAATTCTTACCCTATATGTGTAGATAAGTAAGCTTTTGTTCATGGTTGCCCACAACCATTTTCTCATTTGGTTTTGCTCAGTTTAATGCATGTGCATTTTTATTTTTAAAAGTATTAAAAATTTAAGATTGACACATAATAGTTTTACATATTTATGGGGAATAGCATGATGTTCTGATACAGGTATACTCTGCGTAATGAGCAAATCAGGGTAATTAGCATATCCATGACCTTAAATATCATTTCTTCATGATAAGAACATCTTAGAACCTCTCTTCTGGCTATTTTGAAATACAGAACAACATTACTGTTAATTCTAGTCATTATCCTACTGTGCAATAGTACAGTAAAACTTATATCTGACCAGAGTTTTGCACCCAATCTTTCTCCATCACCCTTTTCCACTTCCCTCCCCATCTTCTGGTAACCATTATTTTACTCTTACTTCTAGAAGAATACCTTTTTAGATTCACATATGAGTGAGACCATGTGGTATTTGTCTTTCTCTGCCTGACTTATTTCACTTAGCATAATATGCTCCAGGTTCATCTAGGTTGCTGTAAAAGACAGGACTTCATTCTTTTTAATGGCTAAATAGTATTCTATTGTGTGTATATATATGCCACATTTTCATGATCCATGCTGTGCAGTGTTGACTGTCAGCATGGTCAGGTTCTTGCACAAAGTGAGGGGTGGGGAAGAGTTGTGCAGTTACTGAATGGGGGAGATGGCTTGTCCTCCACCTTCTCCAGAAGTAGGGCTTCATTAATTTGCTTTAAATATTTCAAATCTCCAGAACGGAGGCATGTCTACAGTAAAAGGTAAAGACAGTAACACTTTTCGAGAAGGAATATTCGAGATTCATTTATTGTTTTTCTTTTCCATCATTATGCTACCATTCTCCTTTATTAACACAGATACTCAAGAGTCAGCTACACATTCATCCCTTAGTGTCTATAGAGAACTGGTTCCCTGGCACTCCCCACCTTATTATAGATACCAAAACCTGTGGATGCTCAAGTCACATATATAAAATGGCGTGCAGTATTCGCATATAAGCCCATCCTCCCATACACTTTAAATCATCTCTAGATTACTTATGATACTTGATTACTTATGATTGCTTATGATACAATGTAGATGCTAAATAGTTGTTAAATAGTATGTTTTTATTGTTATTTTTTCTTGTTTTTTTTTTTTTCTGGATATTCTTAATCCACAGTAGACTGAATCCACAGATGTAGAATCCATGGATACAGAGGGCCAACTGCACTTTGTTTATCCAAATATTAAACTGAAAATCTATTAAAAATCACTTTCCTAAATTAAACTGTTCGTGATTTTTTTTAAGTGCCTCCCAATGCAAAAACACCTTGTCACCCGTAAGCTTATTTTGAAAAAGAAAAAAGCAAACCTGAATAGAATCAAGCCTCAGAAAATTCAGAGACCAGGAAAAAAAACAAAAGCTGAAATTACATTAGAGGGATTAAATCACCAAAAATCCCTTCTACGGGAAACTTCACAGGGCAAATCACTCGATTTCTTCAAATTGCAAAAAGCAAAAAAGGGGGCGGGAGAAACTGTAAATTAAGAGCCCTCAAGATATGTATTTTTAAATAGTTCACGTATCAAACTTTGTGTATGAGGATGCACATTTAGGACATAAACCTTGAAGAAAGGGAGGAAGTGATGACATCAGCGTTTGGACGGTTGTTGCTTTTAGGGAGGAGGTAAGGGCTGTCATTGGCACAGGGCAGAGAGGCTACTACCAAAGCGTTTGGCAGAGGTCTATTGTTCCTCATTTTAAATGGGCTTAACTAGAAAGGAACATATATTAAACCTGAAAAGCACTACAGGGAGTTTATAATTTCATTAAGTCATTGCATCTCCTGAGAGTTTCAGAACTACCACACAACCCCAGGTTCTCTGGAGTCCTTTATGCCTACTCCAGAAGGGCGTAAATTCCTTATCACACTTCAACAGCTGTCTTTTCACATTTGGTCAAAAGCATCAGAGAACACCAACTCCACAAAAAAGTAAGAGTGTGGGAGAGGGAGAAAGGTTTAAGTCTAAACCTCATTTCCCAGTTCAGGCAGTTGCCAGCACTAAAGGGCTCCTATTTTCTTTCAACAGAGATAGCATTTGGTTTTCCATATTGATATTTCTATATACTTGTGTGTACAATGCAAGCTCTGTTATGCTGTATCTGGCCAGTGTTTCCATCCCTTTATAACAGGCAGTAACTGTAGCTGTGCCTAATGTACCTCACAGTGAAGGTGGCTGGCTATTGGAGTCTTCTGTTAGGCAGCGTTTGTGCTGGCACAGTCATGGTATTTTTCTTTCTTCCTGTCCCTCCAAACTTTCTTGGTTTAATGACAGTCTTATGTTTCGTTTGTTTCCTCTGATCTGACGTGTTTATGTGAGAGGAGTTCTAGAGTACATAAAAGTCAGCTGCAGGGTGGTAATTACTGACCACAGTTATACACGGCACCTCATGTGGTAAGAAGATAAATGCATAATCACCCAGTAATAAGAAGAACTCTGACTGAAGGACCAAAGGACGTTGTCATTTTACTCCACCCTCTGTGAGTCAGTGAAATGGATTGAATTGTAAACCAGAAACCAGCACTTCAATTTGATGAAACTCATCCTAAAGAGGAAAGTGTCACTACATGTTGGCAGTTTGTAAAGTGTGTGATCTGCCCTAATCCATTGGAACCAACATGTCCTTAATAATAGCAACATTCTTCATAAATTAAATAGCTATTTTTTTTAAAACCTGTCAGGATATGCTTATGCAGTTGACGCACATGTGATCATAAGCGTGTTCATTGCGTCTCAAAGTCAGAACAATAGAATCCGTTTTGGAATTTGTAAAATTAACTGGGTATCTTGGTCTCTCAAGGCATGAACCCAAACTGAGCTAAAAACCCTGGATTGATTTTCCACATATGAATAAACTGAGTCTGTATGGTGGCATATGTCTCGAGGTTATTGTGCATCAGTAATTAATGATTAATAATTTAGTAAACATTCATTGAGCACCTACTCTGTCCTAGGCACAGTGCTAGGCTAGGATGCAGCAGAGAAATGACAAGAATCGTTCTCATCTGTTTCCATTTCTCTATTCCTTGTTTAACCCTTTCCAGTCAGCAACATGGTACTCTGGTTTCCTTCTTTTCTCTCCTGTGAGGTTTCCTGCTCTGGCCAGGAGATGACCTTCTCTGTTCCTGCCTTCAAGGCTGCCCTTGCAAAGGGCAGAGAAATGAGTGATACATGGTTTATGTTGGTGGCTTAGCTGAAAAGGAACATATTTTCGGCATAGTTCTGTCACCCTTTTTAAAAAATTTCTTGTAACCCCCAAAAACCTCCACAGAAATTCCCTATAATTACATTAGAGTACATGAACAATTCTTTTGCAAAGTTATTTCATGACTTGAGGATTATAGCAGGTAAGGATTGCAACATGAAGTCATGCAAGACAGGCTTAAAATAATTTGAAATTTTCCGACGTGTCTTACAAATAAACCACTGTGAGAGTCATCTTAAAGTCAGGATTTATCTTGGACATATCAGCTTATAACCTGGGTAATGATGTGTCTGAAGCAGACAGGATATGGCAAACTGGGAAGCCAGAGGTTTAATCAGGGGGCTTACTATCAGCAGATCTCACTTAATGGAATGTTATCAGGGTATTGCTGCAGATTGCAAATATTAAGCCTGAAACACCCGATGGTTGCTGTTTTATTTATAATATTTGAATGAGAAAAACAAATGAAGAGTGTAAGGCAGAGCTATTGTACATGTAGGCTGTGCCTCGCATAAGGGCATCCAGTGGAGAAGGTAGCAGGCTGGGGTTCAAATCCAGCTTGCACCATGCTTACTGGACCATACACCCTAAGATGAGGCTACATCGGCCCAGAGGGGTGCCTTTTGTGTGTTTGTACAAAGGTGTGATATGGGTGGCTCTGGCACTAGCTCTGTTGTCTTTCCAAGACAGATTTTTGGAAATTGCTGTCAGGCTAATGGAAAACGGGGACAGGCCTGACATGGCTAAGACAGGGGAAGGGCTATCTTCCTGCTAGTGGAATAACTAACTCAAGCTAGGATATATGTTCTTTCCCAGAACAAGCTGGGCACTCTCCAATGATTCCAAGTTACCAGGCAATTCTGGGGGTGGAAGCACATTGTTGCTCCACCCGCCTCCTTTTCCTGGAGAATTGTCAAGATCTAGGATTTCCACAGAGCTAGAATAATTACTGAGCAGAGTCCAGCCCTGCTGAGAAATTGCAGAGTAAATTTCCCCTGAAGGCCATGTCTCCTGCATCCTGCCACCTGCATCTGGGTTGTAGTTTAAAAGTCTTGTCCAAGAGGATTGCTAAAATATAACTGCCCAGATGGACAGCTGCTCTCTGTGCAGTGTGAACACATTAGCTTATAAGAAATCCTAGGTTTCCAGTGTTTACCATCACGCACCACTTCCATGGAATTAAGTTGGGTCTCATTAATGTGTGGAATGTTCCATATTTTAATGAAATCCTCTTTTGCATATGTGTGTGATATGAGAGTGTAACAGCTCAGAAATTACCACAATGCTCTATTCTACATTTCCTAGCTCAAACACACACATACACACACACACCAACCACTATCAGTAACAGTAACAAGTGGAAGAAGCTATCAAGTTGTAGATACGAAGAGCCAGGTGCAGTGGCTCATGCCTGTAATCCCAGCACTTTGGGAGGCCTGAGATCAGGAGGCAGATCACGAGGTCAAGAGATCAAGACCATCCTGACCAACATGATGAAACCCCTGATGAAACTAAAAATGTAAAAATTAGCTGGGTATGGTGGCATGCGCCTGTAGTCCCACCTACTAGGGAGGCTGACGCAGAAGAATCACTTGAACCCAGGAGGCAAAGGTTGCAGTGAGCCGTGATCGCACCACTGCACTCCAGCCTGGCAATAGAGCAAGACTACATCTCAAAAAATATAGATATAGATACAGATATATAAACAAACATACAATAAAGACTTTTCTTTTGGAAAGAAAGGCCAAGCAAATGGGTTTTAAAATTCTACTTCTATCATTGCACTCCATGTAAAAGCTGAAGGCATCAAGAGTTGACATTGCTCATGGCACACCAAGGGAAAATTCAGAAAAGGAAGTATCTATTCGCTCATTACCCAAATGTAAATTATATGTGCTCTTGAAGTATGCCCTTTATTTAATTTTAATGCATTTTAAATTTTAATATGAATTACTGTACATGAATCACCCTCTTTGTTTTCAATGCCATTAGCACACAAAAATTGAGAAAGGGATTCTATTTTCTGGTAATTCAAACTATTTTATGAGGTGTAGCACATAATATTGTGTCTTCCATAGAGAAGGAACTCAATATTTGTTGAAGCAATTTCAGTGTGATATGTTCACTATGATCTAATGTGAGTAGGTAATGACTTCCCATGTCCTTTTTTTCTGCAGCTAAAAAGGATTCTTCTATTGCCATTCATACTTTAAAAAGTCTTTGGTTCACACTAAAACCAAACTGTAGTTTTTTAAAGAACTGTTGACATAACTCTCAGACCTATGCAATCAAAGAGATTCAAAGTCAACATTGTGAAAAGTATCATGCTGCCAAAAGCAATCTGTAATCAATGCAATTCCCGTCAAAATACCATCATAATTCTTCACAGAACTAGAAAAAACAATCCTAAAATTCATCTGGAAGCAAGAAAGGAGCCTTTTATAGCCAAAGCAAAACCAAGCAAAAAGAACAAATTTGGAGGCATCACATTACCTGACCTCAAGCTATACTACAAGGCTATAGTTACCAAATAGTATGGTACTGGTATAAAAAATAGGCACATAGACCAATGGAACAGAACAGAGAATCCATAAATAATGCTAAATACTTAGAGCCAACTGACCTTCGGCAAAGCAAACAGAAACATAAAGTGGAGAAAGGACACCTTATTCAACAAATGGTGCTGAGATAATTGGCAAGCCACATGTAGAAGCATGAAACTGGATCTTCATCTTCACCTTATATAAAAATAACTCAAGATGGATCAAAGACTTAAATCTAAGACCTGAAACCATAAAAATTCTAGAAGATAACATTAGAAAAATTCTTCTAGACATTGACTTAGGAAAAAAGTTTATGACCAAGAATCCGAAAGCAAATACAACAAAACAGATACATAGAAGGTACCTAGTTAACTAAAAAGCTTTTGCAGAGCAAAAGAAATAATCAGCAGAGTTCACAGATAACCCACAGAGTGGGAGAAAATATTTGCAACCTCTACCTGACAAAAGATTAATATCCAGAATCTACAAGGAGCTCAAACAAATCCACAAGAAAAAAACAAATAATCCCATCAAAAGTGGGCTAAGGACATGAATAGACAATTCTCAAAAGAAGATATACAAATGGCCAACAAACATGAAAAAAATGCTAAAAATTTCTAGTTATCAGGGAAATACAGATAAAAACCACAATCAGATATCATCTTACTCCTGCAAGAATGAGTACAATTAAAAAATTAAGAAATAATAGATGTTGGTATGGTTGTGGTGAAAAGGGGACACTTCACACTGCTGGTGGGAATGTAAACTAGTACAACCACTGTGGAAAATAGTACAAAGATTCCTTAAAGAACTGAAAGTAGAAGTACCATTTGATTCGGCAATCCCATGACTTGGTATCTACCCAGAGGAAAATGAATCATTATATGAAAAAGACACTTGCACACACATGTTTTTAGCAGCACAATTAGTAATTGCAAAAATATGAAACGAGCCTAAATGCCCATCAATGAATAAGTGGATAAAGAGAATGTGATGTGTGTGTGTGTGTGTGTGTGTAATAGAATACTACTCAGATATAAAAAGGAATGAATGGTATTCACAGTAACCTGGATGGGACTGCAGACTATTATTCTAAGTGAAGTAACTCAGGAATGGAAAACCAAACATCGTATGTTCTCATTCATAAGTGAGAGCTAAGCTATGAGGATGCAAAGGCATAAGAATGATATAATGGACTGTGGAGACTCAGGAGGAAGGGTGGGGGTGGGGGGACAAGGGATAAAACACCACATATTGAGTAGAGTGTACATTGCTTGGGTAATAAGTGCACCAAAAGCTCAGAAATCATCACTAAAAAACTTATCCATGTAACCAAAAACCACCTGTTCCTCAAAACTATTGAATTAAAAATTAAAAAAATTAAAAAATAAACGAAATCATTTTCTTACGCTGTAAAGGCACTCTATAATTTTTAATTTTTTTTCATTTGAATAAATCCAGTGATTTGAAACACCTGTATTTGATGTGTGAACTCGTTAAGTTAGTGACCTAGAGATAGTAGGAGGCAAACATATTTTTTAAAAACTAGCCAGGCACTGGTGGCTCATGACTGTAATCCTAGTACTTTGGGAGGCTGAGGTGGTAGGATCCCTTGAGGTCAGGAGTTTGAGACCAGCCCTGAAAACATAGCAAGACTCCATCTCTACAAAAAATTTAAAAATTAGCTAGGCATTGGTGACATGTGCCTGTAGTCTCAGCTGTTTGGGAGACTGAGGTGGGACGATTGCTTCAGCCCAGGAATTTGAGGTTGCAGTGAGCTGTGAATGCGCTGCTACACTTCAACCTGGGTGATGGAATGAGACTCTAGCTCCATAAATAAATAAATAAATAAATAAATAAATAAATAAATAATTTTTTAAAAAACCAGACAGACAAAAATATTTTGGGTGATGATTTGATGTTCTTTTGACTTTGAGAAGGAGAATGGGGTATATTCTTCTTCAACAAACATACACCTAACTGATGCAGGTTGGAATGTGATAAACATCAGACAAGAAGTTCAAAAATTGAAACAAAGTCAGAAGGCAAGGCTGGGGCTAGAGGGAAGACATCATGGACGGGACTAAAGAAGATGGCATGAATGAACAAAGGCAGAGTGGTGGGATGGCTTGTAGTCATTGGGATAAGTACAGCGTGATCTCCTTTGATTAGAGGAGAAGACACATAAAGGGAGAAGTTTGATGATCAAGCTGCAGGATAGGCTGGAACCAGGATGTAAAAGGTCTTGAGTACTGGATATGGGCAGTGGCATCACGTGAAATGTTGAATTACCAGGTATTGGGGTGAGGGAGAAGGGGAGCTGAATTTGCAGAGTTCGCTGATTTTCTTTTCTTTCTTTCTTTTTTTTTTTTTTTTGAGACACAGGCTGGAGTGCAATGGCGTGATCTCAGCTCACTGCAACCTCCGCCTCCTGGGTTCAAGTGATTCTCCTGCCTCAGCCTCCCAAGTAGCTGGGATTACAGGCACCCACCACCACGCCTGGCTAATTTTTGTATTTTCAGTAGAGACAGGCTTTCATCATGTTGGCCAGGCTGCTCTTGAACTCCTGACCTCAAGTGATCCACCCGCCTTGGCCTCCCAAAGTGCTGGGATTACAGGCGTGAACCACTGTGCCTGGCTGAGTTCACTAATTTTCTACTCCCACATAAGGCCACCGAATGTGGAATTGGGAAGAGATGCTAACGAGCAGCTCTTGGGAGCTGATACGAGTCAGCTCCAGCACACCAGCACGTAAGCACTATAAGAAGGATGAGATTGCAGAGGGAGATGACAGTAAAAAGAAAGCAAACAAGCAACAGACAAAAAGACCACACCAGAGCCTGTGGATTGCCAGTGTTTGAGGATCGTGAAGGCAATGTGAAGTCAGACAAGGGAGGAGCTAGAAATTAGGAAAGCAGAACAGGATAAGCAAGTGTCATGGAAGCCAAAGGGGAGAGAATGCCAAGATTGCAGACATATTACTTGATTTGGAAGATAAAAGAAAGTTGGGGATTTTAAGAGAACAGCTTTAGGAAAAGGGCAGGGATAGACATTAGGACATAAGGGATTAAGAATTGGGTCAGTGGTCTATGAGTTGACATTTATTAATAACCACCACTGGGCTATATTGAAATGATTCCACTATCGAAAGGAAAAACTGTACAGAGAATTTAAATAAACATACAAATTAGCCCCCCCAAAAAAGTGAAATTAAAAATTCCACAGCAAAGATTTTTGGCACACTCTCTACAACTTAGCTGGTTTGGGATGCTGCAACATCTTTCACATTCTCTTCCATTACTTGACTTCGTCTGTTCAAAGAAAGCCTACTCAAAGCTTATCTGTGAGCAGTTAGGTGGGACACGTGATGCCAATGTTTGGTGTAATCTCACACTGAAAATAATTTTAAAATTATAAAATTCAGCGAGTGCGTCTAACTCTCATAAGACCCTCAGATTTAACCGCCCACCCCTGTCCTGCTACCATCCTGAGACTTCCACTGCTGTTCCTCTCACTAAAAGCAAAAGTGCAAGAAGTTCAGCTTTTAAGAGTTCTCCAAGTGCTTCGGGTCACAGAGAATCCATATACATCCAGCTTCTTTTTAAGCCCTTTATCTAGAAACTATAAAGCTTATTTATAAACTAAGACACTTTGGAAAATGGCGTAGCATGTATTAGTCATCGCCCTGGGACCAGATGCTCTCCCTATGAGAAGGCTGACCAGATCACACGCAGAGCATCCAATTACACTTGAATTTCGGATAAAGAATGGATGACATTTGGTATAGATATACCCTCATGCAATATGTGGAATATGATTATAAGTATTCCCATGCAGTATTTGGTACTTATCCTGAAACTGGGTATCCTGTATATATAGTACTTGATGCATTAAATCATTTAATAAATATGTTTGCTAAATTTTGCAACCTTGCCCATTTCCATGAGCAACACACTGTCTACACAGGGCAACAAAACTGTTCTGACTCAAAACCTGCTATATAATTGGCAGGGTCCAGTGCAAAATTAAAATGTGGGGTTTTCTTGTGGAACAATTATAACAAATTTGAAGATGATGAAGTAGGGCGCTAAATCAAGCATAGAGCCTTTCTAAGTTGGGTGCTCCACATAACAGCATGGGCCACAAGCTCATAAAGCTGACCCTGTTCTTAGGATTGATATGCTATATTTTGCTGAAGTAAAAATTTAAAATATGTCGGCCAGGTGTGGTGGCTCATGCCTGTAACCCCAGCACTTTGGGAAGCTGAGGTGGGTGGATCACAAGGTCAGGAGATTGAGACAAACCTGGCCAATATGGTGAAACCCTGTCTCTATTAAAAATACAAAAATTAGCCAGGCATGGTGGCACACGCCTGTAGTCCCAGCTATTCAGGAGGCTGAAGCTTGATCTTCGGAGGCAGAGGTTGCAGTAAGCCGAGATTGTGCCACTGCACTCCAGCTGATGTGACAGAGCAAGACTCTGTCTCAAAAACAAAAAAAAACTAAAATATCTTATTTTCCATGTGTAAAATAAATAGGTAGAAACCAGCATGCTTTAGACTTAAGATATCAATGAAACATTTTGAGTGCTAACCTCATTTGGAGTGGAACTTGATTACAGGATACACAAGCTTAGGGATCATATCTAACTTACCCAGTGCCTCGTATAGTGCCTGATGCATTAAATCATTTAATAAATATGTTAAATGACTGTATTATGGATATGCGTATAGTATAACACATATAGTATCTATCTACCCTAAAGTGGCATTTAAAATAAATGAAGGGCACACTTTAAGAGCAATTATAACTTTCATTTGAGTACTAAGATCAGATGGCAAAACTGCAACTTAATATTCCGTACATTACATGATATGCATGTCTGTATACTATGTAACGTGTGTAAATCTACTGTGGAATGTTATGTGTGTTCCTGGCTTCTCCAGTTGGTGAATATATTCTCTCTCTCTCTTTTTTTCTTTTCTTTTTTTTTTTTTTTGAGATGGAGTCTTGCTCTGTCATCCAGGCTGGAGTGCAATGGCATGATCTCAGCTCACTGCAACCTCCACCTCCCAGGTTCCAGCAATTCTCCTGCCTCGCTCTCCTGAGGAGCTGGGATTACAGGCAGGTGCCACCAGGCCTGGCTAATTTTTGTGTTTTTAGTAGAGACAGGGTTTCACCATGTTGGCCAGGCTGGTTTCGAACTCCTGACCTCGTGATCCACCCACCTCGGCCTCCCAAAGCATGGAGATCACAGGTGTGAGCCACCTCACCCGGCCAATATATTCTCTTTCTGTCCACATCTTTCTGCTCTGAGTCTACCTACATAGATAGGTCCTGACTTCCTGCAGCTTCTCCTCAGTAAATATCTCTGAGAAGCCTTAGAAGTGCTTCTTCATGAGTTGACTGCCCCCTAGGCCACCTTGTTGGTGTAAGTCAAGTCTACTTGCCCTTAGAGTCCCAGAAGGGAAACTTTAACGATGGAAGCTCCAGTGCTGGAGGCCATGTGTGGCCATCACTTCACAACCGTCCTGTGGTCACATTTGCCACTTTTGACTCTGGTGTCACTGCTGCCATTCTCCTCTGGCCCAGTGGTTCTCTCATTCCCCGTGATCGGGTCTTTCACAGCAGGCTCCCATAGCAGAAGGGTTTGGGTCCCAATGGCACAAACGTATTCACATCTAACAGAGCATTCAGGGGCTCCAGGGATGAGGGGCATTGTGTTAAAGATGACCACGCAGAGTGCTGGGACCCTCTGGCATTAAGTATGAGAGTCAGACGACACTCTCTGTTTACTCCCAGAGTCCCACGTTTCCCTCCCTGGAAGGCAAGGGGCATTGTTTCACACACATCAGTCTAAACCTGAACCCTATGATAGTCAGAGTTCGAGACCTTTCCCAGGGGATCTTGGATCCCAGGCAAATCAAAGATATATTTGGCTTCTGCTTCTGTGGCCCTGAGTAACCTGTGGTGGTTGGCTACTGAGGCTTTGTTGCCCAGTGCACTTGGGGGACATCTAGATGCAGCAGTGTCCATTCCTCTAATGCTGCAGGGACAGAGAAAGGAGTTTTCAGCTGGCACTGAGGCCAAGATGAGCTAGTATCTGCATTAAATATTTAACTTCCAGAAGCTCGTTTTTTGGGTACCATGCTAACTTGCCCTTAATTGTTTATATTACATAATTTTTCTTCTTATTTTTTTTTTACTAAGTAACTTTTCCATTTTCAAACATTTTCACATGAAAACAACGATCCCAGGTGAAACTAGGTGGGCACTGATCTCTTATTCTTTAGTCCAGTCAAATCGAGTTACTCAGGTGTAAACTCAAGTACAGGCATTTTGCCTTCAAACACTATCAACCCACTTTAATGAATTGTTTGTTATTTATACAATGCATTTAAAAGTTTATCATTAACATTCCATGGAGTCAACACCAGCTTAAGATGGCACCCAAATCACCCTTTTCTAGTATAACTACGTGATATGTTAAGTTTTATATTGCACAGTTTTAAGTTTTCTTGAGTCTATAAATACTATATATAGTTTTCTTTTTTCTAAATATGGACTAAATGGAACGATTGCAATAATAAGTGACTACTGCCCACTCATAATGTTAATGGTAAAGTGATTTTCATGGTGCACTAGGATGTATATTTTCTGGTGAGAGAGTTGTATCCAAGAAATGACCTAGAGCTTAGTTGCTTACTTCCAAACTAGACATACCTCAGCAGATGATGCACAAGATGACATAATACTTTTTAAGACTACATCATGAATTTAAAATCTACCATAAGAGTTTAAGACCATACATTTGTCTTAGTGCCATTTTGTGAAAGGAAGAAAGGAGATTTGGCATTCTCAAGCTTAAGGCAGCAGAACATGGTAGAAATAATACCGGTTTGAAAGTTGAGTATTCCTGAGAAGTAATCCTCAGCAACTACTAATTGTGTGAGCTTGGGCTTTACTGATCTCCCTGAATCTCTGTTTACTCTTGTGTAAAGTCAAATGTTACTAGGATCAAAGGCGCTAATGCAGGACCCATGGCTCTGGGAACAAGAATATGTGCTATTGGCTGAATAATCAACTTTTCCTCAAATTTAAACATGTTTTCTTCCTATAAGCGTTACTCCACCCTTCTTCATTGGCTGCTAATTATTTCTTCCCAGCCAAGCCATAAACTTTTGGGGCCAGCTCAAGAATACAAATGGAGGCCCATATACCATATGTCAAGATGTTTACAAATTATAAATCAGCCTAACACACTGCTAAATTAAATATATGCTGTCTTCTAATTTGACAGATCTACATTTTCAATGGCCTGGAGGGCCAGTGTGAATTTGGCATTCTCAGACTGTTTGCATGATGCAGTGGAGTGGGGAGAGCTGGCCGCAGTCTCTGGCCCTCTTGTCTGTTAAGTTTTCTTCTCCAATTCCCAGCTCCCACCCACACCATGAAGATCTGCAGGCATTTCTGTGTGGATAACCCGTCTCACTCTTCCTTGCTTCTTCCACATGTGCCATAAACAGCCACCTCTTGACCACAAATTGAGCCTACCAAGATGAAAACCAGAGGGTGGACACACTCTGCCCTCAGGAGAACAGACTATGGAAGAACAGGCCCTGTGTGCAGATAGGGCCATGAAGACAGACAGTTATGGGATCCTAGATACTCAGAGTATGGTCTGGATGTGAGGCTGGGGTGGGCCAGGCTCCTAGTGGATGTGTCCTTCTGGTTCCATGGACTTTTCATTCTATGGGAAAGAGAACAGTTAGAGGAAGGCCAAGGTCAATTCCTCCAAAGCACAGAGCTCAGGGCTGGAGCCATCTTTTCCAGATCTAAAGGCAGTGCTTTTCAGATCTTATCTAACCACATACGTGTCATATTTCTCAAAAATGAACTCCAAAGATATTACTAGCCTTTAATATGGTAATACATACTGGGAATGTCTAAGACTTTTGGCCATGGGCCTGCACATGTGTGTGTGTATGTGTGCTTGTGTGTGTGGAACACCTCCAAAGGACAGGGTATAGCAAAAACTATTCTAATCTCTACATCAAGTAATACTTATTCTTCTTCCTCCAGCTGCCTCTTAAATGCAGGGGAATTCTATCATCAGCTGCTTTTATTATCTTGTTCCATATTCTTGCCGGATGATTTAATCTATATCCAAGGCTTTAATTGTTATCTATATTCCAGTGATTCCAAACTCTCCACCTCTCACCTCTTTCCTGAGCTTTATACTTACTACTGGAATCTTCGCCTGGATACACAAACGCCCCAGGACACTTTACATGTTGAAAACTCAAGTCTTCCTCTCCCTCTAGTCTTTCCTATCCCAATCTGCTCCTCCTGTGCTTCCCTTCTCTCAGCCAATGCATCATCTAACCCTGCTTCACCAATTGCCCTGGCCATAATCCCAGAGTCGTCTTTGATTCTTTTCTTGACCACATCTCCTCTCCAATGTATCCCCCAATTTTGTGGATTCTAGCTTCTTAGTATTCCTCCAAGCTCTCAGCTCTATCATTTTTTTCAGTGGTTTTATCATTTTTTGCCTAGATTCCCACAACTTTCCCTTTCTTCAATCTTTTTTTTTTTTTACATTGCAATGAGAGTATTCATTTATAAGTGATAGATAGTTATAAAAGATTGAGAAAGCTTTCTATGTATTGATGGGGAAAAATCTCCAAGATCTATTATTAAGTAGAGAAAAAAGCAGGGTGGAGAACTTGCAATAGAGTGTGTTATGTTATATAAGACAAAAGGAAAATGAGAAATATTTTTATATTTTTGCATTTTTAAGCACCTAATAAAAGTGGCTATCTGTTTATTAGGGGCATCTGAGATGGATGTTTTGGGGCAGGAATGGATATGAGATAATTTATTATATGCCTTTTTGATTGTTTTAATTTTTGAAAATGTGAATACTAAATTCAAAAACAAATTTCAAAAATTGTTCAAAAATTTAAAACATATAAAACTATTACACATTAATTATTATTACAAAATTATTATACATTATAGTATATAATATACAACCACAAAACACTTGAGTGAAAATACATATCTGGTCATGCCATCGCTTTGCTTAAAATGTTTCTTGAGTTCATTATTACCTTAAGTATCAAGTGAAGACTATTTAGAATGACAGAAATCTTTCCAGGATATGGACTTTCTCCACTTCTGCAGCCACATCTTCCCACATGCTAATATATTTCATGTTATTAGGATCAAAGGAGCTCATAGCCATAATGAGTGATATGATTACTTACATCACATATTATGGTCTGATATGCCCATGTGTTTCCACTATTTGGAATCCCCATTTGCCCAACTCGGTCTGCCTGCTCACACCAACTCAGTCTTTAAGACTTGATTCGAATCTTCTTTCCTCTAAATTGAATTAAGCAATCCTCTTCTCTACTGTTTTATCACTCTGTAGCTTTCTTTTTACTTGCACTCACCTCTGCGTACTGTAATTATTGACTTACAGAATTTGATCTAGGCTGTGCACTCATTAAATATGAAAAAATATATTCCTCTCTGTGTCTGAAGCATACAATGTATAATCTGGCACAGGGCTGGATAAATGAATCTACGGATGGAAAAATATATGAAAGAATAAGTGAGTGAGTGAGAGAATGAATGAATGGGGAAGAATATGTACCATGCAGTCATCTCTCCTATAGGCATCTGCCATGGCCCAGATTAAGCACATGAGAGAGTGTTGTTGTTTTGCACTTGATTGTTCAGTGCACCTGACTCACAGAGTCTTGATTTTGGTGTTGCTTCTCCACCTAATCTATGTTGTTGCCAATTCCTCATATCTAAATCAGAATTATCCTTTGAAAGTGAGTTCCAAGTGTTTTCTGCCCTGACCTGAATAGTTTAGCCTTATATTTTCATTCCACTTCAGTTCTGAGAAAGGGTCAGTTTCTCAAATGATCTCTCCAAATATTCTCTGGAGCAATTTCTGTTGAGGGAGATTACAAAACTCCAACCTTGGTGTTAAGATTCAGCCTTGGAATGAGAAGACAGAAGAAAGAAGAAAAATACAGTGCGGGTTTTCTTCATAAGTAACGCTCATGTGCAATGATCAAACACAGTATCTCATTCTCTACCTAAAGCTGCCAAAAAGAATAGGACGGCAGGTCATCATCATTTTGGGAATTGAGAGTTAAATTATTCCATAGTTCACAGAACAAGTATCCATCTAAAATTGAGAATTCTTTTTTAAGTTTTAAGAATGTATGTTTGAAACTTACTTTTGGAACAAACTTTTTTGGAAAGACATGATCTCTCCAAATAATACCAGAAGACTAATTTTGATTCGCAAAAATCCAAATAAAAGAGATCAATAACTAATCTTTTAGGCCAGGTTCTAAGTATTCTAGATTCCCAAGGAACAAGCAGGTTAATTTGGAACTTGAAGCAGAGTCCAGCCCTCTTGTTTGCTTCACAGACAGCAGATCCCTGATGAGGGGCTGCCCAAAGGCCCTATAAAGATGGCTGCTGCTCTGGTCTTGGGGTGTAACAAGCCCAAGGGACAAAACCCTGGGCCACCGGCTTCTTTCTCCAAGGATCTGGTTTTATTGGATAACATTTTCTGCTTTGATGTTATTTCCCTTAAGTGGGTTCTGGGCCCATCAATCTACCATGAGTTCATAAAGATGTTAATATTGAAAGGAATTCTGCTCAGGGACTGCACTGAGAAAAATTATCCCTTGGACCCAACTACTTATTTTTAGCATTTTAGGTGAAGTCTCATGCTTTGTCTATTATTGTTCTGTTGAGAAGTAAAGACATTTAATTAGGCTGTATTTCCAGTATTATTTATAACTGAATTACAGCATGTGCACTCTGAAAGATGTGTTAGTTTTAGGATTTCCAACTTGTGCCTAAAGCTCCCCAGAATTAATAACTTGTCCAAAGCCACTAAATGTTATAACCTTAGAGTTTTGGACTGAGATTTCTGCACTCATTAATGTTGCATCACACACACACACACACACACACACACACACACACACACACATTCTGTTGCACACAGTAGGGATATAGTTTGTTATCTATTATAAGTTGAGGAAAAAGAAAATGCTAACTTTATGTTTTTAAATGTCATAGTCCTCAGGAATGTGAAACCCATAGAGCATTTAAGCTTCTATTTTTCTAAAGACTAAAGGATAATTTTAATAAAGATGTCAGCACCCATGA
The DNA here is from genome assembly GCA_963573385.1 of Cacajao melanocephalus. NCBI lineage: Eukaryota > Metazoa > Chordata > Mammalia > Primates > Pitheciidae > Cacajao > Cacajao melanocephalus. The sequence continues at coordinate 24,430 of CAUYLG010067122.1, forward strand.
AAGGCATCAGATAAACAGATGAATAGATGATCCGTTTATCCCATTTATGCACAGAATAGCTATATAGTTCCTCTTAGCACACATCTTTATGGTAAAGTCCAGGCACTTGAAGCATTTCAGTACTCTGTTGGGGGAATAATTTGTGTTTTAGTAAAGGAACTTCCTTTGGGGGGATTTCAACTAAGAAATTAATTCATTTTCAGGAGGATTGCTAAGTAGATCTTCCTGGAGTACAGAAGTCATAATGACATCTATGACCATACCTTGCATATGACAAGCTTGCTTGTTGCATAACCTTTATGCTTTGCCAACATGGCCTCACACCTCTCATCTCACATCCTTGGACTGTCACTGGGAGATATCTGTCTGTGTGATTTTTCTGTGTATACCTTCTTCTGTACTGCAGTAAAGTTGGTCTAAGTGTTAAACACGGATTTCAATCAGTGATTTATTAATTCATCCAGTAGTCCATTATGAACCTCATCTGTAATACTATTTTAGGCCATCTCTTGAGTGGATCCCTTAAGAAAACATTTGTTAGGTTTTAATTCTCCGGCAACTTCTGTCAGGTTTGGGCTCCCTGTCTTTGGCTGTGATGTTGCTGCTGCAGGCCAGGATAGCATGGATTGGAAGAGGTGTAAATCTGACAGCCAGAAGTCAAGAGAAAAGGGAAATATACAACCATAATAGGTTTGTTTTGAGGAAAAACAGGAATAGTCATAATGAGTCCCCGAAAGGACATTTACTTAGAAGCAGATTTGAAACCTGGCATGTGGGGAGAGTTCTAGAGTTAAATATAACTTCATTGCACGATCCAAGTGTGGATTTATGAGTCAGTTTTGAGAGTTACATGAAAAGCTTTTCATAAAACAGGTATTAAACTATAGAATTATTAGTGTTCTCTGTGCATTCCATTGAATTATTTAGTTCACATACTGTGGTTCTGCAGCATTCTCATACATAAAAACAAAACAGACATCCATCTATGCACATTAAGGAGGCACTTTTGTTGCTTTATCATAGAAATTTGCTAGTTTTATTAATATCCAAACCTTTCTTTCCAACCTTGTAATTATGGGATGATCTTCCACTTAAACTAAAATTGCATCTATGAGGTTCAAGATATTCTAAAAAATATACTGTTCACATAATGCAAGTAGCCTTGATTTTGGGCTGAGGACAGAAAACAAGGGGAGAATTTCTTGTAGCAAAAAATCAAGCAATGTAGCAATCTAAGGTAGCCTTTTCTCAGTGGTTATCACCGCGAGCATTGGTCAACCCAAGTCCCGATAATTCTAAAATAAGGAGAAAGGTTGCCAGTGCTCCTAAATGGGAACCTTGCAGAGAAGAGAGTTGGACTAGGAATTGTGAATACCAACCAGCTTTTTGGTGAGCAGCCAAGAGACTTCTTGTTGGAAATGCCCAAGTCTTTCCCAAACCATTTGGCTCACCTCCTGACGTAATTGTGTCTGTGAAAGAAATATTTAAATGGGCTGGAGTGATGGTAATGGACGGATTTCAATTACCAGGGCGCATACTGGATTACTTTAAGTGGCATAAATTGGCCGTAAGGCAAACTCACGCATCAGGCCCTGCATAGCTTTCCAGTGCAATATGCCTCTCTGAAGGTAACACTATGTGCTCTTAGGTAATGTAAAACAAAGGTTAGGAGTCAGGATGTAATTGGAGTAGATACTCTATTGGGAGACATATATTATAATTTCAAATGTGGAGTAAGGCCAAAATGGTTGAGCATGCTGAAATAATGATCAAGGTAAGTTTGAAATGATGTAAATAATTTTAAAAATTCATGGAAATATATATTGAGAAATATTTGGAGAAACCAATTAAAAGCAATTGCAAAGTTTTAGAGCAAAACATAATATCTTACATATCCAGCCAATACAAAGAATTAGAAACTTTGCATTTAAACACTTAAGCAAAATAGAATAGAGCTTAGCACTAAAGATAGTGATACATGTTTTATGGTAGAGCCCTCACAACATCGGCTGTGTGTAGTAAGCAAAGCCTACTTATTTGAGTGCTAAGGGATTTAGCCCGATCTGTTTCCAGTCACAAAGATAGCTGGCACTGTGTAGGTTATATGACACACTTCCCTTTCCTGGGACTTTGCACAGTGTCCTCTCCTTTGCATCTTGCCTCTTTGCTTTCTTCTCACATGGATACTCTCCTATTGCATCTCCTAAACTCACCAGTCCTTCCTCCTCCTCTTTTCTAAAACCCTATCTCTGTCCTGAGACTGGCTTCCTCTATGAAAACCCCACATTCAGTTGGCTTATTAGCCAAGGCCTCCCCGACTGGACTGGCATCTTCCAGACTTTTCCTTCTTTCTTTTTTCAAGTTGCCTATGTTCTACCTACTAAGCTCTTTTGCTGCTTGGTCAAGCCAGTCAGGTAACACATACACACTTTATATATGATTTTATTTTTAAGGTGTGAGTCAAGACCACTGCAACCACCTATATCAGGAAAATAACAATCATTAAAATCAAATATGATAATGGTATAAAAGTAGGCATATGTGTTGATAGTGAAAGAGGCCAGAAAGGGAAGCTAATGAATTTTGAACTATATCATAGCTAACATTTACAGATCACTTACTATGTGCCGGACACTGAACTTACTCCTCTCATGCTCTCAGGGACCTGTTGGGAACATCGTTAGAGGTGAAGGTGCTGAAAGTTGAAGTAATTTTCCCAAACTAGCTTCATCATCTAGAGCTGGAACTAATATTAGATCCAAGCCATTGGGCTCTAGAACTACATCTTAACCGCTATACTCTACTGCATTTAAAAAATGAAGTTTAATAAGCATTTTAGTTATAATTAACTTTTTGGTATTTTATACCATAAACCTAAATGAACCAGGAAAAGTGTTACATACTTTTTAAGCTATGGAAAAAGACTGGAAACCACAATATAGAATTCATTTCAACTCTGTTAGAAATGAGAATTTTCTAATTATTGAACAATAGAAAATGTCATTATCCTCAGCAAACTAACCCAGGAACAGAAAAGCAAATATGACATGTTTTCGCTTATAAGTGGGAGCTAAATGATGAGAACACATGGACACATGAAGGGGAACAACAGACACTGGGGCCTATGGGAGGATGGAGGGTGGGAGGAGGGAGAGGACCAGGAAAAATAACTAATGGGTACTAAGCTTAATACCTGGGTGATGAAATAATCTATACAACAAACCCCCATGACACAAGTTTACCTATGTACCAAACCTCCATATGTACCCCTACACTCAAAATAAAAATTTAAAAAATGAAAAAGTTACAAAGTCATGCATTTGTCTATAATTTATTCTTTATACTATAGACTTTTAAACTTTATTACTATTAAATACAATAAAACAAAACTTTAAAAAGCCAACAGAATAGGAAAGTATTTGTGATAAATGTGATTAATGAATTCATATTTCTAATATATAAAATGCTGTAATATTTATAAAAATACAAATATCTTGGCCAGGCACGGTGGTTCAAGCCTGTAATCCCAGCACTTTGGGAGGCTGAGGCAGGTGAATCACAAGATAAAGAGATCAAGAGATCAAGACCACACTGGCCAACACAGTGAAACCCCATCTCTACTAAAAATACAAAAGTTAGCTGGGGTGGTGGTGCGTGCGTTTAGTCCCAGCTACTTGGGAGGTTGAGGCAGGAGGTTTCACTGAGCCAAGATTGCGCCACTACACTCCAGCCTGGCGACAGAGTGAGACTCTGTCTCAAAAAAAAAAAAAAAAAAAAGATCTCGATCAGCTAAATTGGCAAAGAAGGTTCACACAAGAGAAAACACAAATAACAGTAAATAAATTTGTATTCGTCAGGCCACATTCAGAATGTATTATTCAAGGTGTGTTTATGGAACTATTAAGTTTTGTCTTTCAGTTACAAGAAGTCAAAGACAGGTGTGACTAGACTCAAGACAAATGAACATCTCCCAGAAATGCAGAATGTGACTGGTGAGATTCTTTTTCTACCTTTTATTGGAACAGATTTTAGTTTCTTCCCAAAGAGCCCTTCCTTGATTACTCTATCTAAAGTAGATCCCTACCTATAATACCTATGTATTGCCTATTTGTTTTTGTCCATTCTAAGCCTCATCAAAACTTGTAATGATTTTCCTTCTTTGGCTGTTCATTATTCTTTATTTGCCTATCTCACCAATAGGGAAGTTTCAGAAATAGTGCCTGTGTCAAATGTACATATTCATATTTAGCACAGTGCCTGACACACAGCAGGTAATTAATACTGTGGATCAAATGAATAAATTGGCACTAGAAGAAATGGTGGGCAAGCAGGTGGGGTTTCAGGTCCCTCTGTCCTTTGCACAGCAGCCTCTTAAACCTGATTGGAAAATCAAATGCTTCAAAGTCATAATAGCTTGCATTTTGGAGTAAAAGCTTTTAGAATAAATTCTTCTAAGGTTCTTCAAAATCCATTTGTGTGGTACCAGAGGACACAGTATATTCTGCCCATTTCATTAATGAAGACGGTAACATTCTGTATTTGTCATGCAATAATATTTATTGGCTATCTTGGTGTACTATGTACTAGGCCTACTGCAGTAAGCAAGCTTGACAAAGCTTTTGTGATTATGAAGCCAGTAATCTAGTGGGGAGACACAGGCAAAAAACTAATCAACAAGGAAATAATTGGGATAATTATAGCTAGTGAAACATGCTCTTAAAAATTAAGACAAATGGCTATAGTGGACAGTGCCCAGAGGGGACACTTCTTTGTGTTAGGGAAGTCAGGAAGGTTTCTCTGAGAAGGTGATTTTTTGAGCTGAGATCTGAATAGTAAAAAGAAACAAATCAGGTGAAGATTTGAAAACAAAGCGTTCCAGCAACAAGAAGGCCAGTGTGGTCAGTGAAGGGGACATGGAAAGTGATGGGGACAGAAAGATATACAGAACCACATCATATGGGGCCTTGGAGGCTGAGATAGTTTGGATGTTTTCTCCTCTCCAAATCTGCTGTTGAAATTTGATCTCCAGTGTTGGAGGTGGGGCCTAATGGGAGGTGTTTGGGTTATGGTGGTGGATCCCTCATGAATGGCTTGGTGCTGTTCTTGCAGTAATGAGTTCGCACTCTGTGAGTTTATGCAAGAGCTGGTTGTTTAAAAGAGCCTCATACTTCCTCCCTTTCTCTCCTGCTCCCTCTCCTGCCATGTGCTAGGCTCACTCCCCTTCACCTCCTGCCATGATTGGAAACTCCCCAAAGCCTCACCAGACGCAGATGCCAGCATCATACTTCCTGTACAATCTGCAGAACTGTGAGCCAAAATAAACCTCTCTTTTTTAAAAAATTACCCAGACTTTATTTTAAAAAAAATAAACCTCTCTTTTTTTAAAAATTATTCCTTTTTAGCAATACAAACGAACTACCACAGAGGCCATGATAACATGTTTGGAATTTAGTCTTAATATGATTTTTTAAAAATCTAGTGGAGAATTTTAAACAGTAAGTGATATGGTCAATTTTACATTTTAGAATAATTGTTCCATAAAGATGTTAAAGATGGTTGATTGCTCATATGTGTTTTTTTCTCTTATTCCAAAGACTATGCTGAAATAATAGCAAAGGAATAAAAAAAAGGTATAAACTTTTAAGAACAGTGAGTAGAGGTGAGGAGACAGTAGGACCTAGAACAGTAACATGTATTTTTGGAAAATGGAAATAGTTGGACAGAGGAATGAACAATGAGCCAGTGCTCACTGTCCAAAACTTGAAGGCATGAGGTATGGTGCAGAGCAGGATGGGTGAGCATCTAAAAACAGGGATTGGATGTAAGTTTGTAAATGAAACTGTTAGTCTCCAGATGCCCGTGCCCATCAGGGATCGAGATGGTGTCCCCTATGGCAAGAAAAGGAGTATATATTCTATAGAGCATTCGGCTTTAAGTGGCTAAGGAACCAGGGCACATGGCAGTGTGAAGGGTGGGTGTGTGCAGCTTGGGGATGAAAACAGAGGATTTAATCAACAGCCTTCACACTGAGTAGGGGAATTCCCAGGCCCCCTTTACCTGCCTGTTGTGTGAATGTTGGTCCATATGCCACAGGAAAGAGACTTGGGGAAATTCTGCTCAGATGAAACTGAAAAGTCCCAGGGACCATATTTTCACATAATTTCCAGACTGTGTGGCCTACAGTGGAGCCACTACTTGGCCAGTCTTAACTGTGGCCTAGATCTGGTTTCCAAGCACCATTCAATGTAAACAAGGAAATAAAAATCATCAGACATTTGAGAGAAACCTCCAATATAAAAAAGAGAGTTCAAAGCAAATAGAAAAAAAAATCCTAGGGGAAACAGAAATAAATAAAAGAATAACATAATAACTTTTTAAAGTTGTTGATATCATTAGAAAGATAGGGTATTGCATATATAATACAAGATCAGGAAACTATAAGAAAGAAAGTATTGATGAAATAAGAAATACAAGAAAGGTGATAGAAAATAATGTTGAAGAAATCTTTCAAGAAGTTGAACATAAAACAAAATGATCAAAAAAAGAAGAAGAAAAAAGACAAGACTTGAAGGACCAGAGTGTTTAACATCTAACTCAGAGTACTACAGAGAAATAATAATAAAAGAGAGGAAAAGATACTATGAAAAAAATTATTCAAGAACATTTCCCCCTGTTAGAGGATGTGAATCTTTAGATTGAATAGTTTTACAGAATTTCCAAGAGAATAAATACAAAAGACCCACTGCAAGACACACCATCATGAAATATAAGAGCATCATGAGAGGCTTTTAGAAACTTTCAGATAGAAAAAGACAGGTTACAAAGGAACAAGATTTAACATACCATTTGACTTGCCAATACTAATGTCACTGACAGAAGGAAATGAGGAATGCTTACAAAGTACCAAGAAAAATATTTTCAGCCTAGGATTTTATGCCCAGCCAAATTATCAATCAAGTTTGAGAATAAATTAAAATTATTTTCAGACATTTGAGTCATATGAGGTCCCAAAAAATTAGATCCACAAATGAAAAGCAAAAATATGTACCAAAATGAAACTACTTGGCTCTAGAGTGAAAAACTAATAATCTAAATGAACAAAATAAGTCACTGATAAATTACTTCATAAATTAGTAATGTTATAAATAATAATAGCAAATATTATTATTTACCACTAAAAAATAGTAACATTTTATTAAGTAAAATAGTATTTATTTAATAACAATAGTAACATTTAATATAATTTATTATAATAAAATAGTAACATAAATTAGTAACATTTAATAATATTACTTTATAAATAATGTTACTATTTTATTACTAAATAATTTATCAGTGACTTATTATTTTGCTGGTTGTTTAAAAGAGCCTCATACCTCCTTCCGAAGTAGGGGGAAGAGAAGGGGGAAGTGGTATAAGAGAACTAAGTCTTTAACCATAAAAGGCAGCCAATGAATAATACTGAAAATTCGTAAGTCAAGAAATAGTAGTTTATTCGTATTATTTAGCAATGTGTAAGTAAACACCAGAAGAAACGTGAAAATAAAGGGTAAGGAGTTGTTCTTTTTCAATACTTAACATATTGTATGTTCATGTATCATAGCTTTTCAATACATCACGTTTTCAAATTTTGTGTGCATACTAATTTCACCAAAAAGAAACAATATTTAAGACAAAAGTTTCTTGTGGCAGGGTGGACACTAGATTGCAGAGAGACAAGAATAGAAATTTTTAGGTGGTAATTTTTGTGGTTCAGGTGAGAGATGGCAGTGACTTGGATCAAGTGGTAGTGGTAAAGAGAAAGAAGTAGACAGATTCAGAGTGTGGTATGAAGTTAACATAATTTACTAAAGTATTGGCTATGAGTGTGAGAGAAAGAGAATCATCGAGGATGACACATAGGATATTAGATGGTGGTACCATCTGTGAACATAAAAAGGCCTAAATAAAATCTTAGTTGAGGGCTGGGTGCGGTGGCTCACGCCTGTAATCCCAGCACTTTGGGAGGCCGAGGCAGGCAGATCACAAGGTCAGGAGACTGAGATCACCCTGGCTAACATGGTGAAACCCCGTCTCTACTAAAATATAAAAATTAGCTGGGCGTGGTGGTGCACGCCTGTAGTCCCAGCTACTCGGGAGGCTGAGGCAGGAGAATTGCTTGAACCTGGGAGGCAGAGGTTGCAGTGAGCCGAGATCATGCCACTGCACTCCAGCCTGGCACTTGGCGACAGAGCGAGACTCTGTCTCAAAAAAAAAAAAATCTTAGGTGGGAAATCATCAATCAAGATTTCTGTTTTGTACATGTTAAGTTTGACATTCCCTTCCAAGAGGGCTGTCAGGGAAGCAGTTTGATGGCGTCGTGGGTTGAACTGAACCCCTCTTGCCTGTCCCAAAAGCTGTTAGAGACATAATCCCCCGAAACGGTCTTTGCAGTTAATGAAGTTAAGGTACGGTTATTGGGGTGGGCCCTAATATATGAATGAGTCCTTGTAAAAAGGTAACATTTGGGCAGACATAGACACACAAAGAGGGAAGGGGAAGTGAGACACAGGGAGACCACCATCTGCAAGCCACAGAAGGCCCAAAGCTATAGGAAGACAGCAGAGAGGAATGGGCTAGATTCTGCCTCACAGCCCTCAGAAGGAACCAACCTTCCCAACACCTTAATTTCAGACTCCTGGCCTCCAGAATTGTGAAACAGTAAATTTTCCATTGTTTAAGCTACTTGGTTTGTGGTACTTTGCCATGGCAGCCACATGAAACCAGTACAGGATAGAGATATATGGGAAGAGGAGACAGTGGAGATACACATTTTGGAATCCCATGCATATAAATTGCATTTAGAGCCATGTGACTGGAGGAAATCACCTCAGTAGTGAGAAAAGAGGAAGAAGAGAAGGTTCAGGAATTAGAACGGAGACTAGACCACTCCCATGTTTAGAGACTAAGCAGAGGGAGAAACTCACCAAAGGAAAATGGGAGAATGATGGCCAGAGGGGTAGAAAGAAGCCAGGAGAGTGGGGCATCATAGAAATCAACAGAATAAAATTTTTTTTTTTTTAAAGAAGGAGTGGATAGCTGCCAAGATGATAAGCAAGATGAAGTCAAAAGGGATGGCTGCTTTTGGAAACGTGAGACTCCCTTACTGACTTGAGAATCCCACATTCTTCTGTTCCAAGAGGGATCAAGATAGAACTGAAGGGGAATAAAGTGAGGACCATAATATATAGAAAGCTTACGAGATGATTTGTTCTGAAGGAGATCAGAAAACTAAGAGAGCTAGAAGGAGATATGGGTCCAAGAAGCAGTTTTGAAAGATGGAGGACACTGGTGTTGGATGTGTTACCAAAACACCAGAGGTGTGTCTAGGTCTTGCTGCTCCCTGCACAGAAACCCAGTCACAGAGACGACCAATGAAGAAGGCTTTAATCGGGTGCTGCAGCCAAAGAGATAGGAACTGAGTCTCAAATCCATCTCCCTGACTGACTAAAACTATAGCAAGGAAGAAATGTAACAATGTGTAAGAAAACAGGAACTAGGGAGTGGCCAGGAGGCATCTGGTGCCCTGACCTGGTGAGTTTCAGTTCTTTGATACTTTTTTTTTTGAGAGGCCTGAAGGTCCTTTGCTGAGAAAGAACTCAGATAAAACAAATGCAGTCCTAACTGAGCTAAAATCCTCAGGAAAAGAAGGCAAAGGATCAGGGGAGGTTAGTAATAGCATCAAAAAGAAAAGGTGGGTATGTGGTCGGGTGTCATGAAAGTCAGAAGGGTGAGGGCTTTTGAAGGGAGAAGGAAAACAGATGACTTCAGAACTCTGGTCTTCTTTCAGACTGTTGGGTACCAAAATGAACAAGGACAATCAGCCTCCTTCTTAGAAGGCTGCAGAGATCACTGACGTGTGCACAGAACCCCTCAGTTGTACTGGCCCCTCCCAGGGTGGCGGTGGGCCTTTTACATTTCTCATTTGTACTGCTGTTGCCCTAGGTATTTTGTAGTTTATTTTCTTTTCGTTAAGAGAGGTCTCCAAATTGCATGTTTCAGGACTCCAAAGAACCCTGGGTTCTCCCTTGCTTGAAGGGCTGGGTGGGGTGGGAGTGCTGATAGTTTCAGTTGCTTACAGTCAAGAGAGCTTTCAGAGAAAAGGTTGCCAAGTAGGGAATTTGGCAATAGTGCACAGTGAGAATTAAGAGTCTACTAAAAAGACAGAATCAACTTCCCAGCAGACATACAGTAATTTGAACACAGATCTTTGAGACTTCCCCTTGACTTCTTCCAAGGAGGTTCCATTTTGAAGCAAGGCATGCCACCTCTGAGACCTTCTGTTGAGAATGGCACTTCCCTGGCCCCACTGGTTGAATGGCTTGATTCAAAAAGATAAAAATAAACCATTGATAGTTTCATGTCTTGGTGTAAGCAAAAAATAAATACATATATATATATTTTTTACCTAGGCAAAGTGCTGATTTAAAGGGGAAAAATAGCACATCAAAAGGCATCATTTAGGAGAGTAAAAAAGCATGCCACAGACTGGGAGAAGATACCCCTTGCAATATTATACTGACAAAGGACTTGTATGAAGAACAGAAAAAACTGCAGTCAAAATATGATTTTTGTTGTTTCATTCCAGTCCTTGTCTGATACGTATGTTTTCATTTTATTAATGTATTTCTGCTTTGTTTCACAGAAATAGGATCACTCTGTACATGTTGGTTTGTACCCTTTCTCCCCACCACCTCTGTTTAGTTGTGTATTACAAATAATTGAATCTTAGCACTGTAAGACACAGATGAGATCCTTTAGTCTAAACATTTCTTGCAGGGTCCTGGAGCAGCAAAGTGACTTGTCCGGGCTTGTGTAATTGAATGATACCGGGAGAGCACTGTGTCCTGACCCTCGTCTACTTTCCTCGTCCAGGGAGAGAAAGTCTTACGGAGGGCCCTGCCTTCATCCCTTGCTCTCCCTCTGGGTTGTACCCAGTGGGGTGCCTACCTTTAGAAAAAAGCATTTGTGAAGGTAGGTTTCATGATTTCCTTTACTAGCTCATTTTTTGGGGGTGTACAGATTCCTGTAGGGATGAAATTTTGATGAATTATAATATTCCTATATCCCCAGGATAAAAAGGAAAAACTCTTCAGGAGTAAGAAGGAAGAGAAACATTCACTGCTAAGAAAGGCTCAGGTTGCAAACTTCTCTTGCTTATTTATTGAGGTTAAAAGTTAAACTGGATTAGGACAATCATATTTTTCTGACACATTGAATTGCTTCTTAAGAAAACATATTGAGCTTTTTTTTTCATGAATCATTTCAGTCGAAGAGCCAGGAGTTATGTTCTTACGCTGGATAGAAACACTGAAGGCCCCTTTGTGAAGGACTTAGCTAGCTGCGTGTATTTATTTGGCTCATTTTTTTTCCCTGGGTTAAATTTTGACATAAATATTTGTACGTGGAGCAGGAGGTAAGGTAGTCAGGCTCATTTTTGTGATTTTCCAGAGATAAAATTAGCACTAAATTTATGGGCCTGGTGGCATTGTTCTGCAGGCGGTGGCCTGGAAGGTTTTCTTCTGGTTGTCACCATTTCCGTCTCTCCCACTTTCCTCCAACTGCGCTTTCTCTTGGTTCCCAAGAACTGGCTCACTTCGTGCTGGTGAGTGAGACAAAACAGGGCTGAGAAGCAAATCAAGAGCTGCCCACCTTGAGAAGAGCAACATCATGATACTAAAAAATCTCCCCCCCAAATAGACTGCCAGTCCTCAGAGCCTCTTTGTGCGAAGACATATGTGACCCTTCCTTACAAGTGATCTTTCTGTTTGCAGAGGTCCACACAGCTACTGGATGTAGGGATTTCCTGTTGACTTTGTTAATGTCTGGAAGTTTCAAATACAGAGCACATTTTCCATTTAGGTTTTCATTAGAATATAAGTAAGGCTGTTTTTTGAACAGTGGATTAAATTTCACATCTACCTATTGAAAATGGCCGGAAATTACTTACCATGACATCTTCTCCTTCATAATGGGAAAATAAAGGGGGGCAGGAAAATTCCTTTATTGTTTTCATCCTGGTTATAATAATTTAGAAATATAGACACATATAAAGGAGAAAGTAAAAATTCTTTGTAATCTCACCACTGAAAGATAATGTTGATATAATTTTGGTTTGTATTCTTTTTTTTTTTTTTTTTTTGGGACAGAGTCTCACTCTGTCACCAGGCACCAGGCTGGAGTGCAGTGGCACAGTCTCGGCTCACTGCAACCTCCACCTCCCAGGTTCAAGCAACTCTCCTGCCTCAGCCTCCTGAGTAGCTGGGACTACAGGCGCACGTCATCACACCCAGCTAGTTTTTGTATTTTTAGTAAACACGAGGTTTCACCATGTTGGCCAGGATGGTCTCCATCGCTTGACCTTGTTATCCACCCGCCTCTGCCTCCCAAAGTGCTGGGTGGGATTACAGGCTTGAGCCACCGCGCCTGGCCGGTTTGTATTCGTTTAAAAGATGGAAATCCTACTGTAAATATTCTTTTCAGTAACTAGCTTTTTTAGTTACATATATGTTGGCCTTCTTGTATGTCAATAAAAATAAATTTCCATTCTTACCAAATGAAGAATAGTCCATATATAAATGTACCATTTGATTTTAATTAATTCAGTGTTAATGACAGTTGGACTCTTCTCAGTTTTCACCAAGTGGTCAATCCCTGTGTTGAAAATTTTTATCATATCCTGTGCTCTTTTCCATTTCATTTCTAGGCAGTAATTCTTGGAAGGGGAATTTCCGTGTCAAATGATTTGTACACCACTATGGCTTTTAATACATGTTACCATATTTCTTTATAGGAAATTTGTGCTGACTTACATTGTCACCAGCAATGCACCAAAGAGACTTGTTGCCTTCATCTTCATCAGTTGTAGGCATGATCACTCTACTTTCTCAGTCTACTGGGTGAAAGTGCTCTATCACATTATATATTAATTTGAATTTATTTGATTATCAGTGAGAAAGACTGTCTTATTTTCTGTTTGGCTGTGTTATGATGTAAATTCTCTTTTCAAGTCTTGGCCCTTTTTTCTATGGGAGACGATTTTAAAAATTGATTTGTGAGAACTCACGTATGAATTGTAGTAACCTTTTGTCCATCAAGTATTATACATATTCTGTTTCTAATTTTGTGTATATTGGGTTTTGTTCTACAGATTTCATTCTCATGCAGTTAAATCTATAATGTTTTTCATAATGATTTCTGCCTTTGGGTGTCATTATCAGAAAGTCTTCTAAAACAGTTTTTAAAAATAAATACACGAATAGGCACAAGCCTCCTTGTGCACATGAATAGATTAGTAATAGAAGGGTCTTCAGATGACCAGAGGCCTTCAGGCTGAATATTTTTTAAATATAGAATTTACAGAAATTTTTACTCATGGAAATTTACTAATGGTTAGTCTACGAAAGACAAAAAAAATCTGTGATTCACAATTATTTGATTTGTAACTGTGATTATAATCATAATTTGTAATTTGTGATTATAATTTCTTAGGAATTATTAGATTTAAAATAATCTTTGCTATGGCATTTGGCATTGAAAGCCATCTATTCTTTCTGTCTTTATTCCATGCCAAGATACCCATTTTGTTTTTCCTGTGAGTAATAAGTTCAATAGAGGTAAAGCTGAGTAAATAAATAATATTGAGAAGCACAATGCTTACAGTTCTACTTAAAGTGGTATAGTGTCATCATAACAAAAATCAGTACATTTATCCCTCATAAACTAATGACGTGTAAGTTATCTTAAGTATTTTTTTTCATAACTTAGGTTACAAAAAGTAATAGATTTGAATCTCCTCACAAGCTAAAATTAATCTAGAAATCTCAATTTTTAACTGGCAAAAGGCATAATCACAGTTTCTTTCTTGAAAATATTATAAATGTAGCTAATTGAGGAGAATAGAGGAGAGGAGAGACACAATAAGACAGGAATATTTTCCATGTGGCCTCCTTCAATTCTATGCAATGAACTCATCTCCAGGGTACAGGATATCAGAATTCAAAACGTTCAAAATGAGCTAGGTGTTAAACTCTAACAGCAATTCTGAAAAAAGTTGCATAATATTTAGATTAAAAAAAATCATTTTCTAGGCTGGGCTTGGTGGCTGACACCTGTAATCCCAGCACTTTGGGAGGCTGAGGCGGGCAGATCATGAGGTCAGGAGATTGAGACCACCCTGGCTAACACGGTGAGATCCCATCTCTACTAAAAATACAAAAAAACTAGCCGGGCGTGGTGGCAAGCACCTGTAGTCCCAGCTACTCAGGAGGCTGAGGCAGGAGAATCACTTGAACCCGGGAGATGGAGGTTGCAGTGAGCCAAGATCATGCCACTGCACTCCAGCCTGGGTGATAGGGCAAGACTCCATCTCAAAAAAAAAAAAAAAAAAAAAATCATTCTCTAGTCAACCAAAATAAGATCCTTTTATCTTTCTTACCACTTCTGGAGGGAGCTTCCAAACCATGGAGAGCACAGCACAAGCACACTTGATGCCAGAGTTATCCATCCTGCCCTGGCCACCCATGACTGCCCTCCAGGGACCCGGTCCATCAGTGATTGTGTCCATCTCTGCCTCTACCCACGAGTGACCCTGCCCACAAATGACCCTGCCCACCAGTGGCCCAGCACAAGTTGCCATTTGCTTTGGTCATCTTTTGATCCTGCAAATCTTTCTTCCTTTATCTCTTTTGCTACATTATGATCCATTAATAAAATGCCACTGGAAAATTTCCTGTGAACACTTTTCACAGTCCAGGTGCCAATCTGTGTAATTTATTCAGATTATCAGTCAAATATTCAGTATCTTTGGCTGCATTGCATCTAACCTGGGTTCTCAGGAAAAATTAAGTGTAAAATGCTTTATGTAAGATGAATGTATTTATTATCCAAACCAGGACATCTTTGAAAGTGAAGGGATGGAAAGGACTATCAGTTAGTAGGCCAGAATAGCAGAAATAAACTGGAAGTGTCTTAGGCAAGCTAGGGCATAGGATCCCCTTATTTGGAAAAAATTTTTAAAATACCATGTGTGGATATTGTCATCACTGAGTACAAAATCTTCTTGAGATTGCCTGTTAAAATGGATCCCTTTTAAAGGCTCTGATATCTTAAGGCAGCAGGAGATAATAGATGCTTTACACAACTCTATTATCTGGCACTCTTTCGTTGAATTGTAGGCTTCCTAAGACATAATTTCTTTTACTTACTTTTTCAAAACGTTAAGGAATAAGCAGCTAAAAAAAATGGCAGATTTGCAGAACGGTACCACCACTGTAAAGGCTTTTAAAGCATGTGTTTATGCTTTCTTCAATTGTATGTTTGCATGTTTTGATGATTGTGAAATATTTGTAAGTTTTTAGTTATTGACTCACTGGATTAGAATGTAGTTTGTATATGATAAATACAAAAAGCAGTAATAACTACCGAGCACTATTTATAAGCAGAAATAATAGTTATTCCACATATATTTAATCTTTATAAAAACCTTGTAATATACCATTAGCCCCATTTTATAGAGAAGAAAATGAGGTTCCCTAGCTGGATCAAAGTCATAAAGTTGAGACTAAACAGGCCCACTGTCTGAATCTAAAACCCATGATCCTCACTACATGTTGTCTTTTTCTTAAGAAATACCTTGAGATTGTTCTTGTCTCATCTCCATCTTCATCTCAATGAAGATGAAATACTCATTTTGCTAGTATTTCATAGAAATCAACACATGAGTTCCAAGTTACTCTGAATTCACTTTGGAATAAATTTACAACATCTATATAAATTTGAACAATGTAGATGTACAAGGCATATTACTTATTCATATTGCTTATTAGATGTACAAGGCATATTATTCAGTCTACTACTGAAACATACATTGTCACCCACTTCTTACATATTCTGGTCTAGTGAACCCCACAGCCACAGCATCTTCCTGAGCCCTATTTAGATCACAAGTAGTAACAGGCCCCTGCTTACTGTGGGGGTTGTTCATAGGAACACAGGTCTAACAAGTGGTAATGACGTGGGTGAGCATGAACATCATGCCATTGACTTTACGGAATCACGTAAATAACCTCACTCATGAATAACCTCACTCATGAAACCCGCCTTGGTGTGTTTGTATCCAGGAGGAAAGCTACATCAGTCTCCTAAAGGACCTGAGGTCCAGGAATATTGGGAACAGTGGTGCTGAAAATTCTAGCAATTGTTATCTCGATTCCCATCAAGACAGACCTAGAATCCACCTGCTACTACATTCTACAATCACTCTGAGGTAAAGGGGTATGTGCTTGGCTTTAAGGCATTTGTAATCTACCTGAAGGCAAAAGTGACCTTTTTCCAGTTGCTTTGTTTCTGCATCCCATGAAATTGAGCATGCTGGATTGAAGCATTCATTAGACCGGGTTCCAGTTGTATTTCTCTTTCTAACCTGATCTCCTCTGCCTAGCCCATCAAACATATCAGCATTCTCCTGATCCTAAAAAAAAAACAACACAACAAAAAATCATAATAAAAATTTCACATTTCTTCAACAATGCCTCCATTCAAATTCTTGCCTTATATCCAGCTTTTTATTTCTATTTTTACAGACAGGGTCATGCTCTAACCCTGTCAAATGCCTGGGCTCAAGTGATCCTCCCACCTTAGCCTCTGGAGTAGTTGGAACTATATGCATGAGCCACCCCACCTGGTCTTTAGCTTTTTATTGGTGTCATACCTTTTTTTATACTTCCTTTTTTATCTAAAAATACTTTTAAGGAATTTTTTAAATCTGGGAACAATCCCAGCCTTTCAGAAAATATGCAAGTATAGTATAAAGTACTTTTTCTCCCAGAACAACTCAAGAGTAAATTACCAGCATTACTCTTAAATATTTATTATTTGGGAAAGACCCCAGGGATGTTTCATCTTCATCTTTCCCACAGCGAGAAATCACACTGCTGTATCCATAGCTCTCCATTTGGAACTGCCAAGCCTAGGGTGTGTATATCTTAACTTCACTAGGCAATGCCCAAGTGTTCTCCAAAGTGACTGTCAGACTTTCTGAAACAATCGTGTGGCCTCCACTTTTTCCACTTTTCTCATCAAGAAATCTTTCTTAAACTCCAAGTGGTGACCTCCTGTTCCTCTACAGGAAGGGTCCCTGTGAAGATCATGTCAGATCCCTGACTGTCTACAATATAATATTCTTATTGTCTATCTCATCCTCCTTGTTTTTGTTGTTTGGTTTTTTTTTTTTTTTTGGTAGTACTTGCATTTTCTTAACCATCTCGTACCTTTTGAAACTGTTCTTATAATTAGTTTCACTCGCTTGTCTGCTCAATTGTTGAACAAAAATGTATTGGTTGAACACCTGTTATGATTCGGGCATCCCATATCCAATGGTGAATAAAACAGAGAAACTCTCTGCTTTTTGGAACTAACATCAAATTGAATTAATTATCCTAAACCACAGATCAGATCATGTTATCAAGTGTTTTGATACCTTCTCCTAACTTCATGTTAGCAAATACTTTTAACACCTTCTTCTAACTTAAGAGAAAACCTTTACAATCTTTCATTCTGCATCCTCCTATAATGATAATATCCTACCAGCCTTGCCCTCTGTTACTATCCTGACATCAATGAATTCTAAACAGTGGGCCAAGACCCCTGCCTGGCAGAACCAAGTTAGTATGCCAGTGGAGCCATGAATCAATGTATATTCCAGTATATGCCTTGTACATCTAATTTCTACATTGTTCAAATTTATATAGATTTTGTAAATTTATTCCAAAGTAAATTCGGAGTAACTTGGAACTCATGTATTGATTTCTGTGAAATACTACTAAAAGTATGGTACGTATCATTTCGGGAGTGGGGGAAATGCAAACTTTTTTTTTTTAATATATTTACAAGTGGACCTACATTTTGTAAAGTCTTAATTCTAACAAATCGGGATCTTTCTCTTTTCCTTTCTTTTTCCCTTTCCCTTTCCTTCTTTTCTTTTCTTTTCTTTCTTTCACAGAGTCTTGCTCTGTCACCCAGGTTGGAGTGCAGTGGTGTGATTCCGGCTCACTGCAAACTCTGCCTCCTGGGTTCAAGCAATTCTCCTGCCTCAGCCTCCTGGGTAGCTGGGATTACAGGTGTGTCCCACCACACCCAGCTAATTTTTTGTATTTTTAGTAGAGATGGGGTTTCACCATGTTGGCCAGGCTGGTCTTGAACTCCTGACCTCAAGTGATCTGCCTGCCTTGGCCTCCCAAAGTTCTGGGATTACAGGCGTGAGCCACCACGCCCAGCCCAATTCTGGACATTTTTTTTCTCTCACTACCCTGCCTCTAAGATTCTGTTAAAGCTCATTGTCCTGTGGCATTAGCTTCACTTGCAAAAATCCTATCCAAGCTTCAGTTTTTATTTCAGAAATCTCCTCCTCCAAGGTGTCCGTTAATCTTGTAATCTCTTCCACTGCTATCCTTTCCCATGGTTCTCCCAGTCCTATGTGTAAATGACTATGTTTTCCTTGTCTTTCTGTCCCCTGAAATATCTAGCATAGTGTGGGCACATCATATGAGCAGAAAAATTACTGTAAAATCGACATAGAGATTGTCCATGAATAATCATCATCAACAAGTCTATAACATAATTGCAGTCACCTACATTAGAGCCAATAGAAATTAAGTAATATATTTCAAGTAATGTTTACTTTATTGGAAAAAATAATGCATAAATTCATTATTAGGCTACTTTAGGGCTTTTAGAACTCTAGAATTCACTTGGCTTTTCAATTATTTTTAGCCGTTAACACCTAATGCAGAAGAAAGTGAATTATGTTATGCTTATTTCAGAGGCAAAGTAAATTTCCTCTTCCAGATGATTAATATAATAATACTCTTCCCCCAAACAATATTGCCTGATAAATGTATTTCTATGAAGGACTAACCTGCAAAAGTTGAAGCAGGAGCTCAGACTTGGCATTGTGTTGTGACAGAAATCTTATCATTATTTACTGTACAACTTTGATGGATCTTTACGTTATTATCAGGGACAGAGACGTTTTTGCATTCATCTCTGTGTTCTATACTCCTAGAGAAGCCATACAGCTTCACAGAGAGTATATATTTAAATCATCTATTAGGGAAATACACACATGAATCTGCTAGAGGAAAAGCTCTTCCTGACCTGATGTTGGACCTAATTAAGTAACACAGACCCCTGTGAGATAATGATTTACAATCAAGGCCTAATAGGTAAGACAGGCCTTCATTTCTGCTTATCTAAGGGAGGAACATTTGGCTTTTTTTCCAGCTTATTAAAAGTATCTGATATATCTTTTCCCTATTCACAGAGAATTCTAACAAATTTTGATCAAAAAAAGATATGTGCCTTTTTTGCATGACCAGCATTCATTCAAACTTTCCAGCACTTTCAGATCTGTTACAGTAGAATAGAAAACTGCAAAGCAATCCTTGGAAAATGCTATGGTCTGAATGTTTGTGTATGCCACCAAATTCATATGTTGAAATCTAATCACCAATATAATGGCATTAGGCGGTGGGACCTGTGGGACGTGATGAGGTCATGCAGGTAGAGACCTCGTGAATGGGCGAGTACCCTGCTAAGGGGCTGAAAGGACCAGAGTTCTCTCCTTTCCACCTTGTGAGGACACAGTGAGAGGCCACCATCTATGAAGCAGAAAATGGTGGCTCACCAGACCCACATCTGCCAGAGCTTTGTCTTGGACTTCTCGGTTTTTAGAACTGTGAGACATATATTTCTGTAGTTTATAAGCTACTTAGTCCATGGTATTTTGTTACAGCAACCGTTTCAAACAGACTAAGACAGAGACCTCCCAGGATTTCCGAATATTATTTTGGTTTGTATATATCAATCAAGGGAAACCAGTAAAGGGAAGTTCAGAAATGGATTTTTTTTCTTGCTCTTTATGATTCATGTATGTTAGAAGATAGGTTCTTATCAGTTGACATTCAGTGTATCACTTTTCTGTCAATTTAGAGAAAAGTAGTTGTGACTTTAACTGGTGAGTTATCTCAAAATTGTAAGTGATGCTTCTTCAGAAAATAAAGCTCTGCTGGTCGCAGTGCTGATAGTGTACTGAAGCAACATCATGAGGCCCCAGTAAGAGACACTTTTTATGGCAGGGTGTAGAAAGGCAAGGACTGATGTTCATGACGCAGCTGTGCTCCTGATTCAAAGCAGCTTGGTGGACACATGGAAACCAGCCACCCTCCCACAGCAGAGCTAGGAGCAGGATTTGGGAAACCTAGAAGAGAGAAATGGGACTACCATCAGAACGATGGCCATACAGATTTGGAAACAAACACCTCATGGCAGTAGGATTAGGAAATATTCCTTAAGGTCAATTGATTCTATCATCAGACAAGCTATTTTTAAAAGTGTTTTTTAAAGCCTCTATATAGTCTTACTAGGGTGCGGTGCTTATTTCTTCCTTCCTTTATCTTGGCAGAACATCCCTCTAATAGATTTCCCACCAGGGAATGCCAAATTCTAACATCAAACAGTTATACTCGGAGCAAATAATAATGATTCCACATTTTCCTTTGCAGAGCAATCATTGTTACTGTTACCCGTTATATTTGAATGTATCCAACTTCTTGATATATTTCTAGGCATTTGAACATACATATATAATCTGTTTATCCATATATATATAGATATATATTTTTATTTATTTATTTTTTTTTTTGAGACATGGTCTCGTTTTGTTGCCCAGGCTGGAGTGCCGTGGCATGATTATGGCTCACTGCAGCCTCCGCCTCCCAGGCTCAGGTAATCCTCCCACCTCAGCTCCCCCTCCCCGAGTAGCTGAAACTACTGGCACATGCCACCATACCCAACCATGTTTTTTATTTTTTATAGAGACGGGTCTCCCTGTCTTGCCTAGGCTGGTCTTGAGCTCCTGAGTTCAAGCAATCCTCCCGCCTCAGCCTCACAAAGTGCTGAAATTACAGGTGTGAGCCATCGTGCCTGGCCTAAATATAAATAAATTTTGAAAGATCTTCATTTAGTAAAAATCCAACCAAAGGAGTAAGTAAAGCTTGACAGTAAATGAGACAACAAATTAGACACACTTTGAAGGTCACTAGGCCTTAAGAGAAATAAGAATATTTCAAGACAGAGTCAAGATAGAACTCTCTTCCTATAGCTTCTAATTTTTTTTTTTTTTTTGAGATGGAGTTTCACTCTTGTCACCCAGACTGGAGTGCAGTAGTGCGATCTCTTCTCACTGCAACTTCTGCCTTCCGGGTTCAAGCGATGCCCCTGCCTCAGCCTCCCATGTGGCTGGGACTACAGGTGTGGTGTGTGCCATCATGCCTGGCTGATTTTTTGTATTTTAGTGGAGATGGGGTTTCACCATGTTGGCCAGGATGATCCCAATCTCCTGACCTCATGATCTACCCGCCTTACCTCTCAAAGTGCTGGTATTACAGGCGTGAGCCACTGCACCCAGGCTTGCAGCTCCTAAATCTAAGTGTGGTCTAGGAGGGGCAGGAGGCCGCAAGGTGTCCCTGTCCTGGAGTAGAGAGGGCCCAATTTAGGGTTAATTACAATGGCGGAGAAGATGCCCTGAGAGGAAGGTGATATTTTGAGTTATCAGAATTTAAAGTCCAGCTTAACGCTTGCTCTCATACTAAGAAACAAACATGGAGCATGGGCAGTCCTCCACCACAGGTGTGAGCCGTCAGCATCCTGAACTGGTCATTATCCATCTACCAGGTCTTCAGACCTCTCTGAAACGATTATCTATCATTGAACTCTAATTCTAGGAAGTTGCTTGATTTTTCTTTATCAGTTGGGGGGAAAAAGCAAGGAAAACCTATTCTTCTTCAGTTTCACCCTAAAATGCACTCCACACTGAATAATCCAGATAGTTAAATGGCATTTGCTGTCTTGAGTTTTCTAGTTTTTGCTCACAGTAAGATAAACAAAGTAGAACATTCAGATTTGCATGTGGTATCAATTCAGCAATATCAGTGCTTTTCAGCCCCTTTGGAAGGGCAGAAATACTATCAAAATGTTGCTTTGCCTCTTCTTCTCATCCTTTCTTTAAAAATACACTCAGAATGTCCATGGCATTTATTATTATTACTACTATTGTGTGAGAAGTGAACCATACTCAACCAAGGAAAGATCCAGTGATGTGCTGAAGTGGTAAGATAATTTTCTTTAGATTTTATCCTACATTAGGAAAGCCCCCAAACTTCAAAGCATGATATTGACAATATTAGTGGTTTCAAAGAGTTGGCAGATTTTAACAGATTGGTGTAAGAATCATGGGTATTTTAATGACAAATCATTTACTTAAATCCAAGTAAATATCATCTACCAACCTGTGTCAAAACAAGGCATTAATACTCTATTTGATTTTTTAGGTAAAATCACATTAAACTTAAGTAATCTCTCCCAGGGACTGTGCTGAAACACCTGTTTTCGTAAGCAGCATGTCCTCCATGAGAAATACATTCAAAGTAAATAAATAGGTTGCAAAGCCATTTTCTAATTTCTGCCAAGGTAAAACCAAAAAGTATCTCCAAAGTTAAGCCAAACTAAAACAGAAATGTGTGACAGGTTTGTTGACTAATAACCCTATGTTGTTGATTCAGGTTATCTCTATTTATCTAAAGTTGTTTGAATTAGTCTCATCTTATAAAATATATGTAACTGAGTTGATGCCAAAACCTACTTTATAATGTACTCCACTCTCTTTTAATCTTTTGAGGAATTCAGACAGAAAATATACTTTAAACATATCAATATTATGTTGATTTTTAGGTTATTCATTTATAGAATGTTAGAGCAAATTAGTATGGACCCAGAAAAGACTAAATTTTAAGATGGGCATTTTTAAGACCTAATATAATGTTGCTTTACTTTCAAAACAGACCCCATGTATGCTTCTTAAGGATCTTAGTGTGTTTAGAATGTGTACTTCTTAACTATTTTGTGAACAAAAGTCTGAGGAATTCCCCTACGTATGTCAATACTCAATTCACAGCAAAGGCATTTTACAATTCTTCTCTGTCCTCCCATTTCCTTTTGCCCTAATCTTTAAGCCATAGCAGATGTCATACTGAATATAAATTATTAATTGCAGATTCTCTAACTCCTCTCCCAGATTGTCATATCTGGATGTCTATACTTTCGTGTATGTCCCTGTATTAGTCTGTTCTCATGCTGCTAATAAAGACATACCCAAGGCTGGATAATTTATAAAGGAAGGAGGTTTAATTGACTTACAGTTCAGCATGGCTGGGGAGGCCTCAGGAAATTTGCAATCATGATAGAAGGTTATGCAACCACATCCTTCTTCACATGATGGCAGGAAGGAGAAGTGCCAAGCAGAAGGGGAAAAGCCCCTTTTAAAACCATCGGATCTCATGAGAACTCACTATCATAAGAACAGCATGGATGTAACCGTCCCCGTGATTCAGTTACCTCCCACCGATCTCTCCTATGACACATGGGGATTATGGGAACTACAGTTCAAGATGACATTTGGGTGGGGACATAGCCAAATCATATCAGTCCCCTAATGCCTTACACAATGCCAGGCATATACTAGAAGCCCATTAAATTTTTTCAGTGGACATATGAATAAATGAATTAATACCTTCATTATATAAGGGCCTAGAATTGAGCTGTTTTAAAATCGCATTGATAGCAAAACAAATGCAAAATTTTTGTAACATCTAAAATTTAGTGACTACTAGAGATATGCATTTTCATAGATGGAAAGCTTCCTTGCTGCTTAAAACCCTTTCAAAAAGCCAAAAAAGAAAGCAAAATAATAACACATTTTATGGGGCCATCATATCGATTGATTTGTCTTAATATGTAAAACACACACAGCAAAACTAGCCAGAACAAGAAAAATACTTTTGTCCTAACAATTTCAAATGCTTGATATCATTCACGTTCTGAGACGCACGTCTTTGGTGATGGCTTGTTTTGTTTTGGTAGAGAAAATGTGCTGCTGTAACAAAACCGTAAAAGGCTGTGTGAAGATGGAATCTGGAATATCTGCAGGTATTTAAAATAAATATTTCCACCCCTGAGTTTAGGAATTTTGAAAACAGATGTCTTCTATCAAAGATAGTAGCAGATTTTTTTTTCTTCTTTAACTTGGCAGGGACATTTGCATTTTCTATACTCTCAATTCCCTAACAGGGAAGGAGTTTGTTTTTGTTTTTTTTTCTCTTGCATTTTTCCTGATTTAGAGCTGTACTCTGAGGGATAGAGATAGTATGGTGCACTGGTTAAGTCTGGTGATGGGTTTTATAGTCCGACAGTACTAAGTTCAAATCCCAGATCACATAATAATAAAAACTAATGTCTGTGGAGAGCTTACCAGGTGCCCAGCTTTGGTATAATGTTTTTTATATGATTATTTCAACTTCATTTGATTTTCACAACTAATAGATGTTGTTATGCATATTTTTTAGACAAGAAACTGATATTCAAAGTATTAAGAAAATTTACCAAATACATTCAGCTAGTAAGTGGAAAGATGGGATTTGAATCCAGGTCTGTTTAATTCCAGAAATTCCAGTTTTACCCATTACATTCTAGCCACCTACTAATTGTAACTGTGGACACGCTCCTGCGCATATCTGCACCTTGTGTTATTGTAGGGATGAATACATATTGTAAAACATTTAGGACACAGTGCTTGATGTAAAGTAAGCTTCAGTAAATCACCTCAGAATGAGTATGTTTGCTTTGTCTGTTAGACAATTAGACAAAAATATATTTTATATTTATCCACATATTTATATTTCATCTATCCTTCATTCCATCCTGTAATTCTAAATTTTCATCTAGTATTATTTCTCTTTAGCCTGAAATGCTCATTCCTTTACCCTTTTTCTTTTTAAATTCTGTTTGGGCTCTGGGGTACATGTGCATGTCCTGTATCCTGCAGGATTGTTGCATAGGTACATATATGCCATGGTGGTTTGCTGTCTCCATCCCCCCTGCCCCCCACCCTACACCGCCCCATTGCCTACATCAGGCATTTCTCCTGGTGTTATCATCCCCCTCCTCCCCGCCCCCCACACTGTCCCCCCCTTCCTTCCCCCATCCCCCTCACCTAGCCCTATGAGTGTGTTTCCTTCCCTGTGCCCAAGTATTCTCATTGTTCATCACCCGCCTACAAGTGAAAACATGTGGTGTTTGGTTTTCTGTTCTTGTGTCAGTTTGCTGAGAATGATGGTTTGTTTCTTGGTTCATCCATGTCTCTACAAAGGACACAAACTCATCGTTTTTTATGTCTGCATAGTATTCCATGGTGTATATGTGCCACATTTTTTTGTCCAGTCTATCATCCATGGGCATTTGGGTTGGTTCCAGGTCTTTGCTATCGTAAACAGGGCTGCAATGAACATATGTGTGCATGTGTCTTTATGATAGAACGATTTATAATCCTTTGGGTATATACCCAGTAATGGGATTGCTGGGTCAAATGGAATTTCTATTTCTAGATCCTTGAGGAATTGCCACACTGTCTTCCACAATGGGTGCACTAATTTGCACTCCCACCAACAGTGTAAAAGTGTTCCTTTTTCTCCACATCCTGTCCAGCATCTGTTGTCTCCAGATTTTTTAATGATCGCCATTCTAACTGGCGTGAGGTGGTATCTCAATGTGGTTTTGATTTGCATTTCTCTAATG
>CAUYLG010067124.1:0-67736 GCA_963573385.1 Cacajao melanocephalus
GGTCATTAGAGAAATGCAAATCAAAACCACATTGAAATACCATCTCAAGCCAGTTAGAATGGCGATCATTAAAAAATCTGGAGACAACAGATGCTGGAGAGGATGTGGAGAAATAGGAACACTTTTACACTGTTGGTGGGAGTGTAAATTAGTTCAATCACTGTGGAAGACAGTGTGACAATTCCTCAAGGATCTAGAAATACAAATTCCATTTGGCCCAGCAATCCTGTTACTGAGTATATACCCAAAAGATTATAAATTGAGCATACTGTATTTTAAACTTCTTTGAGGTTTGATATTTTACCTTATTTTGAATATCTTCATATGCCAGAAAAAAATTTTGCTTGCTGGTACTTGTATAACACAAACCTCAAGAATTCTATGAAAGATAGGAAATAGGGCTCAAAGGGATTATATAACTTCCCTAGGGTCATAGAACATGTACATACTGTATGAAATAAAATCATTCATGTTTATAGTAAAATATATCTTATTACTTCTAGCTTATATAACAGTTGTCTTTGAGAATGCAAGCAATAACATGGCTCTAATTCTTGGCATATGGTATACTAATACAACTACTCTTGTATAAATGCTAAAAATCACTATCATATTTTATTGTATGTACGATACTCTATTTGACTAAGTATCACCGTGCGAGCTTGCCATAGTTTTCAATATCATTTTTTCTTCCTGTTTTACCCAACATTCAACTATTTGTGTCACTTAGGCAGTAAAATGAATTTGGAGTTTTGCAGTAGGTGAATTTGAATATTTATCATTCTCAATGTCATTCCACACATCCAATAAACAACAGCTAAATACATCACTGCAGACATCCAACAGAAATTTGATTCTTTCTAAATCAAGGAGCATATAAGTAAAATGAGTACTAATTGCTCTGGTGAACAACTTGTATTGTTCATAACTTGAAGCATTTCTCATACTGACATTTATTCAAAATACAGCAACTTATTGAATAGCTATGACAATATGCAAATCATATAGAGGGAATAAAATTGACATGATCCCAAATTACAATTGAATGGAAAGAAAGTATATTAGTGATGCTTGGATATCATTCTCCATTTATTAATACCTCCTGCCCCCCCATCCCAAAGAACAACAACAGCAAAAGAAAGAGGCAAACAAACCAGTCTTCTTCCCATTTCTGTTTGGCCTGCTAGTTATTTATTGAAGATCATGTCAGCCATCTTCAACTTTTCCTTTGGAGATTTACGATGTTTTGGTGTTTATAATTTGCTTATAAGTCTGTCTCCACCTATTATGCATTTAAGTTTCGTGAATATGGCACCATGTATTATTAGATTTTCCTGTGTCACCTCTGAGTACTTGAATGAATACATATATACCTCAGAGATATCGTAGATTTGATTCTAGATCACTGCAATAAAGTAAATATTGCAAAAAAGCAAGTCATGAAAATTAATTGGTTCCTCAGTACATTTAAAAGTGATGTTTATACCATACTGTAGTTTATTACATATGCAATAGCATTATGCCTATAAAATCAATGTACATACTTTAAAAAATACTTTATTGCCAAAAGTGCTAGCAATCATCTGAATTTTCTGTGAGTTGTAATATTTTTGCTGGTAGAGGATATTGCATCAATGTTGGTGGCTGCTGACTGATCAAGGTGGTGGTTACTTAAGGTTGGGGTTGCTGTGGCAATTTCTTAAAAGAAGACAACAGTGTTTGAAGTATCAGTTGAAGCCAGATATAAACTTTTCTATAGCTCTGAAAGTCCTAGATGACATCTTGTTTAATGATCTTGGCTAGATCTTTTAGATAGCTTCTGCAGTTTCTCTGTCAATATTTGCTGTTTACTGCTTCATCTTACACCTTTATGTTATGGATATGAATTCTTTTCTTAAACCTATTGAATGTGAAAGGAAAATAAATCTTGAAGCCTCAAAATCACTAAGCTAAAGGGAAAAGTCAAGCTGAAAAATGCTTAGAGCAAATCTGCCTCCCATTCTATTCAGTCATCCCTCCGCTCACTGAGATAAATGCATATCTGATTGCCTCCTTTGGAAAGGCTAATCAGAAACTCAAAATAATGTAACCATTTTTCTCTTATCTACCTATGACCTGGAAGCTCCTTCCCCACTTCGAATTGTCCCGCCTTTCTGGACCAAACCAATGTTAATCTTACATATATTGATTGATGTCTCATGTCTCCCTGAAATGTATAAAACCAAGCTTTCCTCAGATCACATTGGGCACATGTCATCTGGACCGCCTGAGGCTGTGTCACAGGTGCACATCCTAAACTTTGGCAAAATAAACTTCCTAAATTGACTGACACCTGTCTCAGATATTTGGTGTTCTCACAAACAATCTCTGTTAACTTCAAATTTTCTTCTGCAGTTTCCTTATTGCTCTCAATCTTCATAAAATTAAAGAGAGTTAGGGTCCTGGATTAGACTTTGGCTTAAGGGAATGCTGTGGCTGGTTTGACCTTCTATCCAGACCACAAAACTTTCTCCATATCAGCCATAAGGCTGTTTTGCTCTCTTATTTATGTGATATTGGGATTCACTCAAGGTGGCTGGCAAAATATAAAGGGAAATATTAAGAAAGTTATAAGATTATAGTCTCAAAGCTTTTGGAAGACCAAGAGGTTTTTATTAACTTATGGAATGAGCTGGAGGCAGCCAGTTCTTCCATTAGGTCATAAAGTATAGATTAAAGATAATAAAAGCTTCCCCAGTTAAGTCTGTTTACCCCACATTCCTTTGTCCCTACTCTAATTTGTTTACTCATGTAAACTTTGTGCTAAATGGTCCTCTCAGCGGGAGGATGAAAAGGAATTACCCGTTTGTAGTGTTTATTCTAGGCCCCAGAACCAAAACCTTTTATCATCTATAAAATCACTCTTTTAACCATGTTATTTATCCCCAAGCATGTTGACTTAAATCTCTGTTATTAAATCTATACAGAAAAATGTGAGGAGGAGCAAAGAGTAGTTGTCAATTAGCTGCAGTCGCCCTCTAAGAGCAGCTAATGACCCCTTATCCCGACTCTTACACTGTATTGTGCATGTAAGTGCATTTATTCATCTGTCACTAAGTCAAAGTCTGCAGGTCAGATCTCTGCAAGTGGTGATCAATGTCTCAGGTGGTGAACCCAATGTGATCGATGCTACAGTGTGTTTTCTGCAGTAGCACTTTTCATTTTCTTCAAGAACTTTTATTTCACATTTGCAACTTAGCCAACTGGCATAGGAGGCCTAACTTTCTGCCTATCTTGGCTTTCAACATGCCTTCTTTACTAAGCTTAATCACTTCTGGCTTTTGATTTAAAGTGAGATGCATGAAACCCTCCCTTTCACTTAAACACTTAGAGCTCATGGTTGAGTTATTAATCAGCCTAATTTCAATATTGTTGTGTCTCAGGGAACAGGAAAGCCCCAGGAGAGGGAGGGAGCTGGGAAATGGCTGACTTTTGGAGCAGTCAGAACATACACAACATTGATTAAGTTCAACAATTTATATGAGTGCAATTTGTGGTTTCTCAAAACAATTGCGATAGCAACATCAAAAATTTCTGGATACAGATCACCATAACAGATACAATGATAATGAAAATGTTTGAAATATTGTGAGAAGTTTTTAAATGTGATACAGACACAAAGTGAGCACATGTTGTTGGAAAAATAGTGCTGATGGACTTACTTAATGCAGCTTTCACAAATCTTCAATTTGTAAAAATCATGGTACCTTCATAAAGTGAAGTACAGTAAAACAAGTATGCCTATAAATGAATGAAATATAATAAAGTGGTTGGTTTATAGTTTGTTTCTAAGTTTACAATTATTCTTTATCAATTTTAGCAATATTTTGAAGCTTTTGGATTAACATTAATTCATTTTTTCATCTATTGATTAAAAAATACTTAAAGAACAATTACTATGTGTTAAGTACTCTGGTATGGCTAAATGTAAATCATCAAAAATATGTACTTGATCTGTATTTTCATGAGTTTATGGCATGTAACGGAAGATTGCTACTAAACAAATAATCAGAAAAAAACACATATAAATGTAGCTACATGAAGACAAGCTGATATTTTAGATTATCAGAGTTAAATAACTAAAAAATAAATAATATTTATTTTAAATATAAACAAATATAATGAATTCCTAAAATATCATTTAGCACCCACTAAGCATTTGATATGTGTTTGTTAAGTCAATATAATTAAAATTGTAATAAAATTGTAAAATGACTACAATTAAATTAGGAATATAATTTTAATTTTTTTTAACAGGAAGATGGTATAATACAGAAAGATAAATTTAATGTTTTTATATTAATTATATATATATATATATAAACATGTTATTATTTGGAGTACAACTTTTAAGATCTTATGCTAAAGATTCCTATTTCTTATACTGAAACTTGACACTTGTGTTGAAGATCAATGAATATATATGTGTTATTCTATGCTGGACTCTCTTTTTTCATTTAAACTTTGAAGGTTTTTAAAATGAATACTTATTTATGTATATACAATGGTTAAAGTAACTTGTCTGAAATATTTTATTTAAGTAATGTTGACCCTTTTTTCCTGAAAGACAGAAGAAGTGAAATATACAGTAATATAGTGCACAAAACCTAAAAGAAATTCAGTGAAGTTCATATATGACCTCATTCTTCCATTTAAATGTGCATTTCTGTAATCTGTTACATACTACTTTGCTTAAAATGAAAAGTTTCAATCTTATATGTCTAGAAAAATTGTTTACCATTGAAATACTATCTTTCAGATTGTGATAATGCTATTTTAATGATAATCCTTAATAATGATGACAATAATGCCAAGAGAATGTACTTGGCATTATAAATACTTTGGAAACTCTATTGCACTTCATATTAGTTTCTCTTTTTATTCCTCTGAAAGAACAGTAAATGGACAGAATGGTTCCATAAGAGCAGAATTGTATCCCTCCACTGCTATGATAATAATATGCTCAGTTTACATAATATTAAAGGATCAACATTATTCATATTTAAGTTTTCTTCCTCAGGGACTTCTACTTTTAATTCTAATGAAATTCTAATCATGTTACGTAGTCACATTTTAAGATATTCATCAATGTCCAAATATTGCTTCTCATATATGTATGTTTATAGTAATTAGTCTAATTTACTTAAATGCAGTGTAAGATAACAAACATATGCAAATAAAGCCTAGAGGGAATGAATTAAAATGAGTGTTCATGATTCAGAATGGCCTTTTTAGGGACAGCTTCAAGCAAATTGGAAAGTACAGGGAATAAACCTATACTTTATCAAATACTTTGTGGGTACCTGTTCTTCTTCCCAAAGGTGTAATATAATTTCTTAGTTTTACCATTATTTGTGGCTAGATCAAGGCTCATAGCTCTTTTAACTCTGCCCTCAAATGAATGAACTCACATCTTTCTCAGCCTAAGAATCACTGAAACTGAAAAATCTAGTTGATTCTGGTAACATAGTTCCACATACATTAGTACACAGGGAATTTTTTTTATGTGTAATCAAGTATATAATTTACATCAATAAAAGTTACAATTTAAGGTGTACACTTCAATGAGTTTTGATAAATGCATTAAACCATATAATCCCCACAACAGTCATGACATAGAACATATTTGTGACATGCAAAAAGTTCCCTCGTTCTGCTTTAGAATCAGAATTCTTCCCCTGGTCCCCAGTTCCCAACAGCCATGAGTCCATTTTCTCTCTCTGTAAATTTCACTTTTCTAGAATAGTGGATATAATATATACATAATAATAGAATTCTTTATACATATTAAATGACATAGTATATAATTATTGTTTTTCACTTTAATTCACTTAGCATGATGCTTTTGAGATTCATACATGGTGTTGTATGTATGAGTAGTTTCTTCCTTTTTATCGAGTTGTATAGATATATTACATTGTATGGATACACCAAAATTTGTTTATCTGTATATTGGGTAATAAACATTTGGGTTGTTTCATGGGTTGGTCTATTTTCATTAAAGGTGCTATGAATATTCAAGTAAAGTCTTCTTGCTTAAATATTTTTCATTTTTCTTGGATAAATATTAAAGTATGTATGACTCTAACTTTATAGGAAATTCCTAAATTGTTTTCCATTATTCATTCCAGTAGCTGTGAATGAGAGTTTCAGTTGTTGTATGTTCTCATTACCATTTTATCTTGTCAATCCTTTCCATTTTAGCTCTTCTGTGGTTGTGTAGTGTTGTCTTGTTGTGTTTTAATTTTGCATTACCTAACAAGTGATATTGAGTGATCTGAACCTAAAGCAGAAACATTATACAAACCATTAGAAAATGACCAAATATCCATCTATGTTGGTTAATATGAGTGACTATTACTTCTTTACCAATTACATCTTAGCCTTGGCGTAGTCACATTCTTATAAATACGGTTTATTAAGATATGCACTCATACACTTCTCCTCTACTTCTTCACAGCATCAAATCCAGAGCAAAGCCCTTTCCCAAAATATCTAACACAAAGACCAAAATGTAAATTATATCCATTCTAAAAACTCACTTATTAATATGTCACAAGGTATGTGTTCTCTCTCAAGACCATAAACCCAACTTATTTATCTACAGATGTTTAAGGTAATTGACAGTTAAGAAGATTGTAGAAGACTATCCCTTTCATACTGAATACCTTGGCACCTTTGTTGAAATCAAATGAATATATATATGTGTGTGTGTGTATGTGTGTGTGTGATTCTATGCTGTACTCTCTATTCTTTTTATTTATCTATATGTCCATCCTTATGTGAATGTCACATTATATTAATTATTGAAACTTCATAATTAGTTTTGGAGTCAAGTAGTATAAGTTTTCCATCTTTGTTCCTTTTCAAAATATTTTTGGCTTTTTTTTAGGTTATTTGCCTTTCCATATATTTATTTGAGACTTTGCTTGAGAATTTCTATTTAAAAAAAAAACATGGTTTGGGATCATATTGAATTAGAGATCAGTTTGGAAAAAACAATTATATTTTAAAAATATTGGTGGGGCATGGTAACTCACATCTGTAATCCCAACACTTTGGGACGCTGAGATGGGCAGATTACTTGAGGTCAGGAGTTCAAGACCAGCCTGGCCAATGCCAACATGGTGAACCCCATCTCTACTAAAAACAAATACAAAATTAGTTGGGCGGTGGCGGTGCACACCTGTAGTCCCAGCTACTTGGAAGGCCGAGGCAGGAGAATCTCTTGAACCTAGGAGGTGTAGGTTGCAGTGGGCTGTGATTGTGCCACTGCATTGAAGCCTGGATGACTGAGTGAGACTCAGTCTCAAAAACAAGGCCAAGTGCAGTGGCTCAGGCCTGTAATCCCAGCACTCTGGGAGGCAGAGGCAGGAGGATCATCTGAGGTCAGGAGTTAAGAGATCAGCCCTGCCAACATGGTGAAACCCCTTCTCTACTAAAAATACAAAAATTAGCCAGGGGTGGTGGCAGACACCTGTAATCCCAGCTACTCTGGAGGCTAAGGCAGGATAATTGCTTGAACTGGGGAGGTAGAGGTTGCAGTGAGCTGAGAGCATGCTGCTACACTCCAGCTTGGGCAACAGAAGGAGACTCTGTCTCATTTTTAAAAAAATTGAATTGTTTAATTTATGGATGTGATATTTCTCACTATTTAAGTCTTTAATTTTTCTTATTGATGTTTTGTAGTTTTAGGTAGACAGATATTACATATATTATTTTAGTTCACCCTTAAAAATTTCTATGTTTAGTTTCAGTATATTTAACAGGTCTTTCTCTTAAATTGATTCCAAAGTATTCCAGGTATCTATGATAGAATTTTACAGAGAATTTTGAAAATTTTTAATTTTCAGTTATTTATTATGAGTATACTAATATGATCGACTTTTTAAATACTCGCATTGTATCACTTACTAACTCATTTATCACTGCTAGTAACATTTTCTGTGGATTTCTTAGGATTTACTGTATAGATGATATTATTAACTATAAAAATAATAATACAATTGTAGGATTTTTAGTAATGTCCCCCATTTCTTTTCTATTTTTGGTTTGTATTTTTTCTTTGTTATTTTAGCAAAAATTTTATTATTTTCTGTTGATCTTTTTAAAAAATCACTCTTTGGTTTCATTGATTTTCTCTATTGTTTATAGTATTTTATTTTGTTTATATCTGGTGATGTCTTTACCTTATTTCTTGTACTTATTTCTAGGTTAGTGTTATAAAATTCTGAGCACTGATACGGTTGCATATCACATAATTCATGTTTTATAGTTTGATTTTGATTAAATTTAAAATATTTTCTAAATTCTTATGTGGACCAAAACCTACTGATCATACCTAGATTCTTTTTTTTTTTCCTTACTGAAGCAAGAACAGGACTTTTAAATAACACCTATCAGGCACAGTTCCTGGTGGCTAAGAGCTCATGTTACCTCTGTCAAGAGCGTGAGGCTGGAAGAAGGGAAGGAAACTTTGACAAAGGAAACTTTCTGGCTTTTTCAGTTTCTCACTAAAGGATTGGTTGCCACCTCCTCCTTATGCATCTCCTAGTTCTGGAAAGTGCCCCGTGCAGGAGTTCTTTCTTTCTGCCCCTTCATATGCTGCAGCTCTGCCTTCAGTTCACAGTGTCCTCAGCTGCTCCTGTGCTCAGAGCCCTACCCCTCTTGGGATTAGATGGTATATCAACTTGGATGCCTATATCCCAACAAATTACAAAAGTTTATTTCCCTCCACACCATGAAGTTCTCTATAATATTAGGCTTTTGCCTTTAAAAAGCATAGGTTGGAGTAAAGGTGAAAGCAGAGATCAGGAAGCATAGTGTGAGAGAGACAGAGAGAAAGACAGAGAGAGACAGAGAGAAAGAGAGCAGACTCTGCCAGTAGCCAAAGCTTTGCATTTCCAAAGTTTTTCTTAACTGCCCTTTTGGACTCAATAGACTGACTGCTACTAATATTTGCATTTTAGTCAATGCTCTATGTCCTTATTGCTGACACCCTTCATTTCAGATCTGGAGACCCCTAGACTCAGTGGCCACAGCCATATTGCCTTTGGCCTGGGGCTCCAACGATTGCTGTACAAATTCCATGATAACATCCTTTCCTATTTGTACTCAGAAAAAAATGAACAAAAATCAAAGCACCATTTGGATAACTTGTTTCAATTTTCTCTCTTGCTGTTTATTCTTTAAACACTCATTAACAGGTAAAGCAGGGGGATCCCTTAATCCTTTCATGCCTTACCCACAACTTAGAAAGAACATTTTCTACCAGATGCCAGGGAGTGTTCTCATATCCCCTAACATGGCCTGTTTCCAGAAAGTGAAAGTACCCCAACCCCTTTGCCATAATTGTTTATAAAAAACAAAACAAACAGTACACGGTGTGAGATTTTAGCCTATAGCAAATTCACAAGCTAGACTATGATCATTTAATGAATGCTGGCAGACAACATGAGACTTTTGGGTCAAAGATGAAAGGCTGTGTTACTCATGGCACAGGAGGTAGCATAGGCTTTATGTTCTTGGTGGTTTTCCATGCTTTCTAAGTACAAAGAGGAAAATGAACCTGGCCCTAGGTATCCATCCCCCATACGCAGTAGGTTTCCTTATAGGAGAAGAACATTGAGTTTAGAGAATCTACCATTTGAGAGAGTCCTGTAAACAGCTCCACTCCATGTTGCTTACTGCATATGTAACCTTGAGAAATGATTCAGAAAAGAGTAATTAGAACCTTTCTTCCTTGGCATATCCAGTAAGAACATGCTAGAACACTCAGGATCCATGGCAAATTCCCTCTCTTAACTTTATCTTGCTCATATTTTCCTACACCTTTTTGAATCTAATCATGTTTATAATAGCTATTTTAATATCTGTATATGCTAGGTCTAATCCCTATTCTTTCTGGATCTGTGTCTATTATTAATTTTCTTCTTCATCATCATTAATTATAATTGCCTACATCTTTGCATGTCTGCTTTTTTATTGGAAGACTTATACTGTGAATTGACACTATTGAGTGTTGTATTCTGTTTTTTTCTTGATATGGTATGTTTTGTACTGACATGCAGTTATGAGTTTTTGAATCAATTGACTTATGTGAGTCTTGCCTTTCTCTTTGTTATATCATGTTTGTGTATATAGAAGTTATTTTACCTATTCCTTTATGGGGGTTCAGTCTTCAGCTTCAGGAAATTTTCTCTCACATATGGTCAAATCATTGTTAAGAGAAAGACTCCAGGGTACAGCTCTGCAGATCTCTCGAGTTCTCTCTCTGTGTATCGGTCTTTTCTCCGGTACACTGTCTCACAATATTAGCTAAGCATAGTCCTCCCACTACCTCCAAAACTCAGATATCTCTCTTCTGTGCTATGCTTGGATTTTTCCTTTCTGAGACATAAGCTAGAAGCTGGTTCCAGATGCTAAGTAGGTTCGAGTTTGTCTTATCTTGTTTCCTTTTTCTCTGTGTTCACAGTTCTGTGCTCCCTGTTGTTTAATGTTTGAAAACTGTTGTTTAATATAATATCTTTATTTTTCTAGGAGGAGGAGAGGCAAGAGAGTAACCAAATTCAGTTCTTGTGCCTCCTTTTAATCCCAAACTTAATTGCCCCCTGCAGTTTTAATTACTTTTTGTGTGAGTTAACGCTATCAATACACAACTTCCTATGTCCAGTCCTTTCCTAATATTTTGTTGTCGAATGCAAGTCAAGAAGAAGGGATTAAGGTGCTTTACGACTGGCATGGATCCATTGAGACTTTGAAGGACTTTAACTTATCTGTTTATAAGTAGCTTCCTAACACAACACCAGCTCTAGGTGTAGAAAATTACAAATTTTTGTAAGAAATATTATTCAATACCTATAATATTCCAAATTTTATTAACTACTAATATTTAATTTAAACATGAAATAGATTTTAAAAATCTTTGAAAACTTAACAACTGTGTTGTCTCTATAACTAAGAGTAAGGGGAATAGATGTGACATACTATTCATTTTATCTAGATTTTCTAGATCAAATTATATTCAGAAATTCAGTACATTGTATAGTATATGTGTTGAGAAATAGGGAGAAATAATTTTGCAAAGATTATTATTGCCTTGAAAGGCCCCGAGATGGCTTTCCAAATAGATAGCTTCATGTTTACAGAAAAAAAGCCATTTTTTCTTGGTCGACCACGTATACTTGAACACATACATTGGCACACACATAAAATAATGAACGATAATGATAATTCTAATTATAAATAAGGAATTGCTACAATCCAAAGATTGTCTGCTCTAATAATGAGAAGATCAAGAGAGAAGGAGATAAGGGAAGAAGTGGAGAAATATTATTTGTGCTAAGTCTGTGTCAGCCGGGGTTCAAGTAAGAGAAGCTGATTCTGCCTAACTTCAGCAAGCTGATGGTGATGTTCAAAAACAAAGATAAAACTCCAGGTCTTGTGAGCTTTTTTTTAGAACTGGAACACAGGAAAGAATGAATAATGTATTCAGGGCAGCAGTGTTGATATAAATTAGCTTCAAATATTTTCACACTAGGTGACACTGCTCAAGATTCAAATCTCAGAGAAAAGTATTTCTTTGGCCCATTGGCCCATCCTGGGCCAAGGATAAATATGTGTGAGAACTACATGTTGACTGCAAGCCATATGCCCGATTCCAACAATGGCCAATTAGCTTTCCCCTCAACTGATACCATGCAGACTAAACCAATGTATGTCCACTACAGTCTTATACATGCGTCAATGTGTTAGGTTTCATTGTCTTCTCTTGTTTGCGTGTTATTTTTCTTTTACCTCTTTCATTTATCTATTGCTCTGAGATTCGGTGTGTATTAGTGATATTCAACGGCAAACAAGAGTCAACATAAACAACAAAACATGAATCACTTTTGCTACAAATAAATGAATGAGACTTGTGAGTGCATAAATGATCCAAGAAATCAAAGCAAATGCAGAGAAATGTTACTTTAGTTCGACATAATTGTATAGCATTAATCTCATTCCTTTGGTAGATACCATGACAAATAAAAGTATTTCACCACTCTTGAGGCTGTATAGAAACCAGTTTTCCTTTGCTTCTCCATATTCTTAAAATTCATTAAAAATATAGTTTGATTAGTGCCAATAAATATTCCCTGAAAAGTAGTCACAGGAGACTGACTTAACATATGTTACATGAATCCACTGAGTCTTAGCAGACTGGGCTTCAGCCAGCATGAGAAAGTCATATCCAAGACAGAGCTTAGAAGACATTGTGAGGAATTTTGCTTGTTGTGCTGGAAATGCATACAATGGTGTCCCCATCAGTGTTCTCTTCTATGATACTTGCTCATGGGGTTTCAAATACATGAACTCTAAAATTTCCTTTACTATTGCCTTAAACATATATTATAAATTTTAGTGGTTTTGCTCTACCCAATGCCCCACAGCTTCCTAAATTATTTTCTAAGTTAGGGAATGACTTCCTAGAGTCACTTTATCTCCAGGCTGGAAAGTCACTACCACACAGATTTGAAGTGGTGCTGGAAGACAGCATCTTAAAATAAAAAGAAGATGGGTTTTGAACTAGTTTCTTACTATTTTTGTGATTTTTTAAAACATGTTTCATAAGCCTTTGCAATGTTTCCAAATAACTGTCATACAGTGTGGACTAAAAAATTTTGGTCTTTGTTTCTTATGATAAAGACAATAAAGTTCTTTTTGTGAGGTTACAAAAAGCCAAACATGAAGGTTCAGAGTTATCAGTCACAAATTCAAATATTGCTGAATCTGTTTTTCTTCCTTTATTCCCAATAGGATTGAAAAAATCGCAAACCTTGATGGCCCATAGTTGAATTTTTTGGTAATTAAATTCAGCTAAGTTATATAGCATCCTGGCATTTGAGAGTTTCAAGGATTTTTGAATCAGAGCAGTGAAAATTTAACTTATAAGCCTTGTGATTTGAGACAAGCTACTTCATATCTGTAGGCTTTAGTTTTCTCCTGCTAAAATACATTGTTAATACGTTACTCCTGGGGACTAAATGGCATCATGTATAGAAGGTGTCTAGCCTACTGCTAATCACATAGCATTATCTAAATAAGTAGTAGCTACTTATTGTCTTAATATCAATCCAGTTTATATTTTCAACCACTAAACTACAAGATTAATAAGAATCATAAATCGTTTTTGCTTCACATTCCTCTTTTAATGTTTACTCCAATCTGTGGAAGAGATGTGAAACAAATGTATTAAGTAGATAAGTATACATATATTCTCCTATGTTTCTATTCTCTAGCTGAAGAATTTTCCCTTCCTTTTATCTCCCAGTTTTTTTATAAGTATTAATGAGGTTCCGCAATCCCGTTATATCACTACTTCCACTGCTATGCCCCTATGCCCCTGTGGTATCTCTACTCTTTTAGAACGGATTGTTAAACATTATCCACAATGTCATCTAATACTCCTTCCACTCCTTTATCTTGGTTGAAACCTAACTTCTCCCAAGATACACGTTCCCTAAACCTTTTTCATTGAGATAGCTCTACCAGAGCGAAATAATTGAAGGCCCAGGGGAGCCCCAGTGTTAATCCATCAGGCAGTGATATGTTGGCCCAGGATATTGTATTTACCACATCTCCACTCAGGAAAAGTAATATATGTAGTATTTGTAAGATCTTCCTGCATAAGCCATGTGGTCATGCCAGATCTATGGTTCCAAAACTCGCACATCCAATAGCCTCTCTTTATAGCACATATAAATGTTAGTTATTAGAAATGTTAATTTATTATCCTGAAATAAAATTCATAGATAACATAATGTAAGTAAACACAACATTTTTAAGAAATCTTATATACTTATTTGCAATATAAAGGCAAAAAGGTAATTAAAAATATTGTGTTTTAATGTGATTACTTGGGCATGATTAAATAAGAAGACATAATAAAATAGCCTGATACTGGAATCAACTTATAACTAATAAATTTTGGTGTAAAAAAGGTTTAAAAAAAATCAGAAGCCATCTGTATAAAAAGTACCTGAAAGTACAGAATAAAATTTAGTGTTGGAATAAGTAAAAATAAGCCAGATTTTGCTTATCTTTTCTTTATATGTTTGATAAGAGAAATATGGAAATTAAATGGAATACAATTAATATGCCAAGACAAACTAAAGTATTGAAGTGGAGGAAAGGAGGAGGAAGATATTCTCATAAATAAACTATACCTTAGATGTAAGTTAAAGTCAAGATAATTTTGTGTTATGAAATACGTAGAATGAGATAGTAACAAGGTATCACGGAAGATAAATTATATCTGAAAATTTGTAATTGTTAAGAAGCAGATTAAGTTGCTACAACAAGAAGCTTAAACTTTAGTAGCTGAAGCACAGTAGGTTTTACTTCTCATGCTGTATTCTAGAGATGCCAGCAAAGGAGAAATCAGATGGCTTCACCAATCCCAGGATATGGCTTGCATGATAGCAGTGGTGTCACCATTTCCCAGCCCCCAGCAAGAGGGAAGAGAAGTCCAGGATAAGGAATTCTATCATTAAGGACCTGATTCAGAAGTTACAGATATTACTTTTCCTTTATGTAATTGACCCAATCTTGGTCACATGACCATATGTAAATATGGAAGAGACTGGGGATTTGACCATGTAACTGGAGAAAATATCAATGGGTCTATTACTCAAAGAAGCATCATTCTCTGATACAAAATCTCACCTTCTCCATTGAGGCAAACTGAATACTTTCATCACTCAAAAAAACCCTAGAGATTAAGGAGAACTAAAAGGAAGGGTAAGGGGTGAAAAAGACAATACCACAAAATTCTTTACAGTGTACAAGGTAGATCTGGGATAATGTAGGACTATAAAGCAACAAAATACTTCTCACAAACAAAGAATTTGATGTATAATTTTCAAACATTTGTAATTGGATATGAAACATTGTTTAAATCACCTTTACTGAGAAAGTTCAATGATATTTCTGCATTTCTTGTCTTTGTTAATTTAATATAATTTGGTTCTTCTACTGTTAAAAAACAAAAAACCCTCAAATTTCTTTCTTATATATTTTCAGTTGGTTTTGCCTTTCAATAATTGCACTACTGCTCAAAGACACCCGCTTTAATCAAAATACATAGTTGAAAATGCTATCATAATAA
Source organism: Cacajao melanocephalus (assembly GCA_963573385.1). NCBI lineage: Eukaryota > Metazoa > Chordata > Mammalia > Primates > Pitheciidae > Cacajao > Cacajao melanocephalus. The sequence continues at coordinate 15,188 of CAUYLG010067124.1, forward strand.
ATTGAATTTCTTTCCAAGGAGCGGGTATGTAAGTTTTAATTGGGTCCAAAACCTATCATAATTAGATGTATTAAATCATACTTTGGCTTCAAAATCATTTTTTAATTAACTCTTCTTGAATTATTGGCTAACATGTTTCACATCCATTTCAAAAGGATTAATCATCCAATCTAGTATTGCATATTCATACAGATTTTTAAATGTAATCATTATATCTTTTTAAATAGCACACAAATGAGAGCAATATAGTTTCATTTCTGTATGCCTGAGCTTATCCTTATTTAATTGCTACAAATATGGAAACAACGTTCTTGGCAAGCAAAGATTTCTAAATAGTATAAGATTGTTGATACACTTCTTAATACTGCCTTTACTTTCTTTATCTCATAGGAAGGGCCTCATTTATCTTTTCAAATACGTATTTGAAGATATGTCACATCATTTCACATTTTAATTTTGATATTCAACTTGTATTTGATTAAAGCAATTCTACAATAAAATCAATTAGTGAACAAAATTGTTTTAGAATCAGTTGTTCATTTCTTCTTTATTATCTTTTCACAGTTTATGAAATTTATTATTCAGTAGACTGTATTAATTACATGAATGTCACTGATAACAAGTTTTTGGTTTGTAAAGTCTTTAAGTATAATTCTAAGTGGTTAAGTGTGATTGACAAATACTGTAATAAATGCTAAAATATTTGGGGAATGTATTTAAAATAATTTTAACAATGTGGCTTCATACCCATGTTACTGACTGATCATAGCTAGTGCTACATCTATTGTGTACACAATGATACTATAGAGGAAAAATTTTTAATATGAACTAATTTATAAAGGTTTAGAAATTGTCATTTCCTTAGGTGGGTGCAATGGGACATGCCTGTAGTCCAAGCTACTTGGGAGGATCACTTGAGCCCAAGAGTCTGAGGCTGCAGTGAACTATAATTGCACAACTATACTCCAGCCTATATGATAGGGAGAGACTCTGTCTATAAAAGTTAAAAAATAATTAAAATTAAAATTGTCATTTCCTTTATACTTACTGTTAGATTGTCAGTACAGACCCTCCAAGAAGCACCAAGGCAGAAGACAGCAAGACTGGATAAAAAATTCAAAAAATTCACTGAGGAAATGCCTATGAAGAATAAAGGGAAGGAAACAGAAGACAAGGAGTGTCTTCAAAATGACATGCAAATCTCAAACTTGTGAAAAGAGAGGAAAATGAATGAGAAGAACCTTGAACCACTAGTAAGTTTAAGAAAGATTTGAATAGACCAATAGAAGATCCTTAAGCTAAAGTCACCCAGGAGGACTGTGGGCTATTTGAATGGACTCAAACTAATAACTCCACTGTGTTCAGTCAGTGATTAGGACAGCCTGCAGGAAGCTTGGCCTCAGGATGAACACAATGATAGATCAGATAGTAGATAGATACAACTGATGCCACCAGTGAACAATGCTCCCAGCTGCAGGAGATCTAAGCAGCTCATTTCCATGACTGCACCATTAGTAATTCTGAAAACCAGATTTCCTCCATAACTTTTAATTAGAGGCAAACCAGACATCACCAAGCCATAAAACTTTATTTCTATGCAAAATGTTTTTATTCATTTCTAAAGCAAAGATGCTTATCTGCTATTCATTACATAGCTGGATTTTTTTAACTTGCTGTATCTCATTGATTCCTCTTCAGTCAGTCTTACCAGTAAATACAGTAGAAGGTAATAATTTGATTTAGATTTTTTCCTTCCTTACACTAATGACTTGTAGAAGCTGAGAAAATTATTTTTTCTCTAATATTTTGTAGCTTTTATTATTTTGTTATCATTTTTCTGTTCTTTATGAAATAAATATTTTATTATTCTTATTGGAATATTTATAAGCATTCCAGGAAAAGTATTATAACTTTCGGGCATTACTTTAAATCCTGGAAGTACAATTTTGCCAAATACAATGGCATGTTTCTTTGAAAAATGTACAATGAATCTTGAACATTTTGTAGTTTAATTAGGAAAAAAATTATTGGCAGAGATTTTTGGCACAGTAAGTAATTTGTAACTATGGAGTAAGGAACAAAGCTTAAAATTCAATTGCAAACATTCAAATGCATATTGTCAATATTTTTTATTTGACATTTTGAAATGAGATCTAGTTAAACACACATACACACACATAAGTGTGTACATGATTCTCTTGTATATATTATCATGAATAGAACAGCTACAAATTCACATTGATAGATATGTTTAAATGATGACTTAAGCATCACCATTGGTGATGTTATGCTTCTAAAATGCTAAACAACTTTTGATAAACAACTTTTAATAATGTTCTAATTAAAATAGTGTTAAATCTTCCCTAAATTTCTTATTAGATAAATGCAGAATGTAGTGCCTTTCAAAGCCATGCAAAATATGTTGAGAAAATTATAAATACATTTTTGACCCCTAATGGTCCAGTAAGACATTTACATTTATTGGGCATAAATATTGTTAACTAATTTTTGACAAGGGAGTTAATAAGACATTATAGGGAAAGTATAGAGTCTTGATAAATTGTTCTGGGAAAACTGGATATCTACATGCAAAATAATGAAAATGGACCCCTACCTTACACTATATACAAATGTAAATTCAAAATGAATTAAAGACCTAATACCTGAAATCATAAAACTCCTAGATGAAAACAGCAGAAACGCTTTTTTTATCTAGGTCTTGGCAGTGATCTTTTTGAATAAGACACCAAAAGCACAGGCAACAAGAGCAAAATAAACAAATGGGACTATATAAAACTAAAGAACTTTTGCACAGCAAAGTAAACAATCAATAAAAGGTAGAAAGGAGATATCTGTAAACCATGTATCTAATAAAGGGTTAATATTCAAAATATATAAGGAACTCCTAGAATTCAATGGCTAAAAAAGTAAAATCAAATAGCCTGATTAAAAATGGGCAAAGGACCTCAATAAGTGTTTTTTCAATGAAGACATAAAAATGGCCAGTAAATACATGAAAAGTTGCTTAATGTCATTAATCATCAGAGAAATGTAAATTAAAAACCACAATGAGATATCATCTTACATACCATTAGTATGGCTTTTATTAAGAAGGCAAGAAATAACAAGTGTTGTCTAGGGTGCAGAGAAAAGGGGGACTTGTACACTGTTGGTGGAAATGTAGACTCGTGCAGCCACTGTGAAAAACAATATAGAGGTTTCTAAAGAAATTTAAAATAGCACTAGCATATCATCTAATAATCTCTCTTCTGGGGTATGTACCCAAAGGAAATAAAACCATCTCATAGGGATATTTGCACTTGTATGTTCATTGCAACACTATTCACAATAGTTAACATATGGAAACAACCTTAGTGTCTGTGGACAATTTAAAGGATAAAGGAAGGCATACAGTAAAATATGAATATAGCCTTAAAAAATAAGGAAATCCTGCCATTTGTGACAACATAGGTCAACCTAAAGGACATTATGCTAAGTGAAATAAGTCAGACATAGAAAGTAAAGTACTGCTACATCAATTTATATGTGGAGTCAACCCCCCCACCTCAAAAAAAGAAAACAATCAAATACATAAAAACAGAGTAGAATGGTAGTTACCAGAGGTTGGATTGAGGCATGGAGGAAAATGTCAAAAGGTTCAAAGTTGCAGTTATGTAGGATAATAATATTGTATTGTTACTGGTATTAATAATTTGCCAGGAGAGTAGATTATAAGTATTCTTACCACAAAAAAGAAAACAAAGCTATGAAACTATATGAGATGATGCTATGCTAATTTGACTGATTTCAGTAATCATGTAGTACTGTATATGTATGTCAAGATAAGTATGTCAAAACAGCATATTATATACCCTAAGTATGTGCAAAAACAAAAAGCCAATAGGACTAGGAGCAGTTCCTTAAGACAGTGAGACAAGGAGTAATTCCCTTATATCACAAAATGTCACCTATTCATATCTTCTTTACACTAATTCTAGCAATGCACTGCAGTCACTGTGATAGCCAAAAGGTCCTTACCTATTCTCAAAATGTCCAAGAAAACTGCTCTGTGAGGTCAGAGGCCTGTGAACCACAGAACATTTTCTAAAATAGAGAGACTATGTGAACTAAGGAACAGCTGTGGCATTTCCTTCCCACGGCACTCAGCTCCTCTTTTAAAATATTGATGAATTATTATTTTAAATGTTTCTGATTGAAGGGGCACCTATTCATTGTCCTGTCAGAAAACTGAACCTTTTTGCTCAAGCTTATTCTTTGTTTTGGCAAGAAAAGAGAAGAGGAAGAGAAGAAAGAAAAGAGGAGAGGAGAGGAGAGAAGAAAAGGAGAGGGAATTGCTTTGTATGTGCCTAGGATTCCAGAGTTTCATGCTCAGAAGGGACATTTAGGGAGTTGATTTTTTGAGAAAGAGAGAATATGTTTTTGCTGCCCTGAATTCTTGTAATCTAAGGCTTAAGGATCTCTTAGCTCCAACAGTCCTCCATGTAGGACTTTGCTGGGAATAAAAAGATTGATCACTAATTTCTTACACTTTACAGCATTGCCTGATACAGAGTGGATAGTTATTTCCTTATCATAATTTTCACCATTTATTTCTAAGAACAAATTACATGCAAGTTTAAATAGAATCATTAAAATAATATAAAGAAGATGAAACCAGAGAAAATAAACACAATTTTTCAAATATGCTATTTTACCTAGAGACCAGAATTTAGTTTACTTGCCTTGACCAGGAAACACTAATATTCCTAACTACAGTTGATCTTCTTGCAAGGCATAAATTATCTATTTGTCATGGCTCTAAGAAGCCTTACCAGATCATCCCTAATTTAACATTACAGTTGATCAGCCTCCTTGAGGATACCCTACTTCAGGGCTTTTTGCTATTAAAATTATTTCCCTGTTACTGAAATAGTAATCTCCCTGTCACTGAATGAGGCATTCTTCTTGTTATAATCAACTTAAATAAGATGCTGACAAATATTATTAAGTGTAAAGACACAACAAATTACTAACATTTCAATGGAAATAAAATGCAAATATTAAATACTTCCTGAATTCATAGTTGTTTAGAACAAAAATCTTAACAGACAAACCTGGGTTGGAAGCCTGGCTCCAGCACATTTTAATTTTAATATTTATAAGATGAATAACCTAGAGCCAGTTATATGATCTCTTTATGCCTCAGTTGCCTCCCCAATAAGTAAGAGAAGTAAGTGTCACGTCATGGGATTGTTTGGATGCCTAAAGCAATCGCTTAGTGCTTGGCCTATAATACAAGTTCAGAAATATTCAATAAAGAGAAATTATTATGGTGATAACATTTATCTTTATACCTTATATATTAACTTGTATGACCAATAAGTGATCCTACAATATTTCAGAGATTTTATTGATAAATGGAAGTTGATTTTCCTTTCATTTAATGGCCCAGGGATGGCGATCTATATCAGCTACTGGCAGTCATTTGGGGTCAGGCTGATGGCAGTTCTTCCAGTTATAAAATGTGGTTTTTAAACTCTCTCTGATCATCACCATTTAAGCCTCATAAAGAGAGGAAAGGGACCAAAAAAACCACTATTTTTTAAATGTACTGATCAGAAATGGGACATAGCACTTCCAATCTTGTTTTGTTAGTGAAAGCTTAATCACAGGGTAAATGTGGCTGACTGAAAAATCATGTCCCTGAGACAGTTACTATGGGCAAAGAAGAGAATAGATTTTGGAGGACATATAACCTCCCTGTCATAAATTTCTTAAAGTTATTAATGCAATAGTTTTTTTTTCTCCTTATTTCAAAAGGGTACAAGTATTCTATCACCAGGAAGTAAAAATATGGGTAATAGATTTTTACTTGAGCCTCTAGAATACATTTTTCTAAATTGAGGGCTGGTATCCAACTATAACCCAAACTTCTGGAGTATGGCTTTGTTACAAATGTAGATCACGTCCTCCAGCTGACCCACTGAATCAGAATCTTCGGGGCTGGATCTAGGGATCTAATTTAGTATTATCAAGTAACATAGATAATTCTCACATTCATTCAATTTAAGAACTACTGCATTAAAACCTAAGGTTGCACTTGAAGTCATAGATGACTTTCAAGTTTAGTTCTTTCAGAACTGCTGCTATTTGTTCTTTAACATAATAGGACTAAAATAATTTAAACAAACACACAAAAAGCAAAAATCATGGTGGTTCTATCTCTATAATGCATCTCTTTTATTTTTTAAATTACTTTGCTGTCTTTCAGGTCATTGGAAAACACTGATGAATCAGTTTGAGTGTAGATTTTATTATTCGATATCTTACTTTCTATGTAACTGTAAATAAAGTGAATATATTAAGCAATATGTGTGTGTGTGTGTGTGTGTGTGTGTGTGTGTGTGTCTCCTAAAAACATTATGTTTTTAGGTATATCTCTCATCTGGCTGAGAGTTAGCCCACTGCCACATGTCAGAGTTGCCATATACTTTTAGGAACAATAGTTAGATGGGGCCACCAAGCTATTAGAGCATCTTAAGAAGGGTCTAGGTTGAGTTTCTGAAAGAAGCTGTCAACATTCGGTCTTTGTGGAAAGAAGGAAACAGAAAAAGAGACAGAGAGAGAAAGAGAAAGATAGAGAGAAAGGGAAAGAGAGAGAGAAGAAAGAAAGAGAGAGAGAGAAGGAAGGAAAGAAGGAAGGAAGGAAGGAAGGAATGAAGGAGGAAGGAAAAGGAAGGAAGGAAGGAATGAAAAGGAAGGAGAAGGAACAAAGAGAAGGAAGGAAGGAAGAAAAAGGGAAAGAGAAAGAAGAGAAAGAGGAGGAAGAAAGGAAGAAAATTATCTTCACTTTTATTTAAGGAAGTTATTTTCTTTTACTTGATTATCAATCAGTTTCTCTTATAACAATAGCTGAAATACCAAACCCAACACTCTTCCCACCTGGGCGACGTTTTATTTAGGAATGCTTCCGTGGGTGTATGTAAATGATAATAACTTCTTTGTTTAGCCATGAGCCAATGCCTACCTCAGATTTCTTATTCTGTGATGGCATAGGTATATTGAATGAAGCAAACTCTCAACCATAAAAATGAATAATGTGTAACAATACTTTTAAAATACAAGTATATTATTTTAACCATGACTATTGTTATCTGGACAATGATCGTCATCCTCAACTGCAAATATACATTGAACTTTCTTTCTGGATGTGGTATAACAATTATATGTTCTTACTTTAAAAGAAAATTAATGTGCAATCTCTCTTTTAAGGACCAAAAAACCCCTCTTTTTGTGGAGACAGTATAGAATATGTAAATAGAAACTGCATAATATATATGAATATACTATATTATTAAAATAATGTTTGTGTGCTAATACATGTCATAGACACAAAGAATGATAGGAATTTAGAGATGCGTTATCCCTTCCTAATATGAAGCATTGCCAATAATAAACTCAGGTGAATTTGATAAAGCAAGCAAGATTTTAGTTTTCTAAGAAAGCGTAAACATGATGATGTTTAATGAATTGTCAAACAGTTGTAAAAGTTAGCACAAATTCTGTCTTTAGACCTAACGTATATCTTTAACAGTAGACAAAAGCAATTAATTTTAAACAAAAAAAAATCGTTTTTTTTCTCCTTAAAAGTTCAACTCTGACAGTTCTAAAGATAACAGTTTCCTTGGATTTAATGAGCATTATCCCCATATGTTTTAAGCACTTATTTGCTAGCAAAATCTCATTAGGCAGTGTGAAAAAATTAGTCCTTTATAAAGTTACACCTTTAAGAGAATTGACAGCTTTTTCAACAGTGCCATCATTTGTCAGAAACAGAGGAGCAGACCTTGAATCACATGAATATGGTGTGTTTGTGCTGTAATAGCGCCAACTGACTTAGATACTTTTATCAGTTTAGAAGGGGCCAACATTTCAATATCACAGAAGCTTCTTCTAGGGATAACTGCATACAAGGCTGACATTCTTTTAAATTAGAGATTTTAGTGACTTGATGGTAGAGTGCCCTGTAAATGATGTCAACTGAATGGGCTTGACAGGATGAGGTCATAGCTGACAAAATCTTGTTATTGATGTTAATTTTGAGATGTTGAATAATGAAATATGTATATTAGTATGAAAATTCTTAAATCCATCTTGGTTTGTGAGGTAGGTCCATTTAATTTTATATTATTTCATGTTAATATATACATTTGTATACGTCTTTAGGGATTTTTATAATTTATCTTATATTTTGAACTAGACTTTAAAAGTTGAGAAACTACAACATGTTAGATTTCTTTATCAAAAACAGTGAAGTTATTAATTAGGATTAGATCAAGCAGATAATCAGAAAAACATTTATTTAAACAAATAAGGACTGAGTTTTTTCACCTAATAGTCTTGAAGAAGGGATTGCATAATCAGCCATATACTGACACAACAGTGTCATCAGGAAGTTGGAAATCCACTAGTTGTATTCTTTTGTACTCATGATTGTTTCTTTGTGTACGTACCACTGTTGCTATAGCTTACGACATCATGTGTTCATTCAGGGCAAGACAAAAGGAGAGCAGGGCTATTCTAGCACATCTTTGCCTGTATTAGTCTGTTCTCATACTGCTATAAAGACATACAGATGTCCTCTGAGATTTCACAATTTATGAAGAAAATAGGTTTAATTGACTCACAGTTCCACAAGCTATAGAAGAACTATGGTTGGGAAGGTCTTAGGAAACTCACAATCATGGCAGAAGGCAAAAGGAAAGCAAGCACAGTCTTGGTATGGCCAGAGCAGGAGAGAGAGTGAAAGGGGAAGTGCTAAACACTTTCAAGCCACCAGATCTCATGAGAACTTTATCACGAGAACTGCCCACATGAGTTAATCATCTCCTTCCAGGGCCCCTCCTCCAACATGTGGGGATTACAATTTGACATGAAATTTGGATGGGGATACAGAGCCAAACTATATCAGTACCCTTACCAGTGAACTTCTGAGTGTGTTTCATGGGTCAAAACTGAACCATAGGGCCACCTTCTGGCTGCTTGAGAGAGGTGAAAATTAGGGAATAGAAGAGACTTGATTGGTTATGACTAACATTTTTGATCACTGGATATTATCAGCAAGGAAGAAGTCAAAAAAGGCATTAGTAAGTTAAATGTACTAGCCCAATATATACTCAGTGCCAAAAAAAAAAAAGCAAAACAAATAAAAACTATCCACTAAGATTGAAAATTTTTGTCTCTTTCTTCAAATCCAGCATTGAACCTATGGTTTTCTTAATTTCATTTAAAACAGAAATGCTTTGGAACTATAATCTGATTTTATATATATCATATATTACTATAGTTCCAAAACATACTTCTTTAATTTTTGGATTCCCGCATGGATCATTAGTTCTTTTTTGTGCCTAATAACCATGAGCTTACAGTTTCTGCAGGACTCAATAAAGAAGAATAGAATTTTCATATGTAGCACGTTTCTCCTAGACCTGATTTTGGATTGTGGTTTCTCTGATCTGCTTTCAGCATCATTTTATAACATTTTTCTTCTAGAAAGTTTCCCAAATTTCCAATCGGTGGAAGCAACACTTTCTCATCCTCCACCTTGTCATATACTAATTAAAAATTACTGCTTTAATTTCAGTGGGATATGGGGAGGGATGGGTGATAAACACATGCATTTGTCACTGGAAGAGGAAGATCCTTATAAAACCATCAATATTCTGTACTGTTTCACTTCACAAGTTTACTGAGTATGTAGCAAGATCAAAGTACCATGCTGGCTGTTATGGTAAACATAAAGATGACTAAAACACAGTCTGACAAAAAAGATACTTTCAATCGAAAAAAGGTTAGAGGAAAAAATGAGTCTTTTGAAGTATTTGCAGCACTATTAAAGCAACTATTCACAGAACACTAAGGGTAGTGAGGAATACCTTAATTAATTAAGGAAGAGAATATAATGAGAGATAAAATACTCCAAAAGAAGTGCAAAGCATAATTTTAGTTATGGAAAATCCAAGCAGATGACAAAATAAATAATCTCTGAGAATTAGATGGCAAAATGGTGCCTTTGGGCAACAAAGTCAAATGCTTAAAATTGTTTTGTAGTTTGTAAAAAATTATCTTTGTAAATGCAGAAGTTGGCTGGGTGCAGTGCCTCATGCCTGTAATCCCAGCACTTTGAGAAGCTGAGGCAGGAGGGTTGCTTGAGGCCTGGAGTTCAAGCCTGGGCAAGAGACCCAGCCTGTTGCACCAGCTTGGGCAACAGAAGAAGACCCTATCTCTACAATAACAACAACAAAAATTCGCCAGGCATTGTCGTGTATACCAGTAGTCCCAGCTACTAGGAAGGCTGAGGTGGGAAGATCTATTGAGCCCAGGAGTTTGAGGCTGCAATGAGCCATGATGGTGCTGCTGCACTCTAGCTTGGGTGATAGAGTGAGACCCTATCTCAAAAAAATATTATACATGCAGAAGTAATTGAAAAGAATGGAAGAAGAGAGGTGACAGCAAAAATTTTACTCCTAAAGTATAGAAGAATTTTCTGTTGTAGAGGACCATATAAGTAATGATTGAACAGAAGCAGAGTATGAACTTCAAAATATAAAAGCAGAAGATTAGGATAAATAGAAATGATGTAGTGAGGTAGAGTCTGCTATCAAGTCTGCAGCAAGAAGGATGGTCCTTGACTATCCTCTGAGATGGCCAGATACCATTAACTATACATTATGAAAACCAAAATGAATGTCTCTCCGTTTTAAGCAGCAACCTCCATAGGCAAGTGCAACTTAGTTACTGGATCAGTAACATTGATATCAGGTAGATTATCTCAACGTATTCTAAAATACTCTAAAATTCATGCATAAAAAAGAATTTGCCTAAAGCTACACAATATGTCAGCAACAGATCCAAGGTGAAAAATTCATCTGTGGTTTTGCTATGCCAAGTCATAATGTATACATGTGTGGCAATGTCTGTGTATATGCGTGTGTAATTTATATGGGTTTGTCTTTTTCTGTATTTGATTTGCTGTATTTTGCTTCATATATATAATATTGAAAATATGATTATGCTAATTAATGGTGAATATTCAAATACCATAGGAGTAATGATAAAACAAGCCTGTCTTCATTGCTGAAAATACATGTCATCACCTGAGACTCATTTTTAATTGATCCCTTAGGGAGAGTGTGATAAGCAGTTATTCACATGGCTGAGACGAATACTACAGCAAATCTTACTTTTCACTATTTCCTCTCAAGCTAATAGTTCCTTTGTGTTTGTTAACGTCTCCCAATTTCATTTACGTATTAGATTTGGTTGTTGACTCACTGCAAGCAATAATTTCTAAAAAGATGAATACTGAGTTGAAATTGTTCAATTACTAAAGTTATATTTTTGCTATATTTATTAATGTTTGCTTAGCTATGACTGAAAGTAAAATAATATTGGGATTTCGCACAGGTGAAAAACTTTTGTGAGTTATGGCTGTACTTAAATATTTTGTGTAGAAAGTACTGGCATGACTATTTTCACACAATAAAGACAGCAGCAAAAAGTAGCACTTATGGAATGGTCATCTTGACAAGACCACCCTCTCTCCCTACTCATCCCCTGCTGACAGCTCTTGCTGTGAGATTAAAGTGATAAAGCTTGCCAGATGTGGTGGCTCATACCTGTAGTCCTACCATTTTGGGAGGCTGAGGCAGGAGGATCACTTGAGCCCAGGAGTTAGACACAGCCTGGGTAAAAAGTGAAACCCTGTCTGTAAAAAGAAGTATAAAAATTATGTGAGTGTGGTGGCGCACCTTGCAATCTCAGCTACTCAGGAGGCTAAGGTGAAAAGACTGCTTGAGCATGGGAGATTGAGGCTGCAGTGAGCCTTGACTATGCCACTGATCTACAGCTTGGGCAACAGAGGGAGACCTTGTCTCTAAAACAAATAAATAAACAATAGAAAAATATTTTTTGACACTTAGTGATAAAGCTACGTGTTTTGGGTTCTTCAGAGAAAGATAAGTATAATGTATTGTAAATGAGTCCTATTGTTGCAACTTAATAGAGATATGTAGTCACCTTGAATTTAATATTTCTAGACATTCATTTCAAAATGCAATCTCAAAAAAGTTTCTTTTTTTATATAACTTTCTTTCATCATTCTTATAATATTATACAAAAAAGTCCAAATTATCCCTATTATATTCTCTAGACAGAGTGTGCATTTAAACAAAGCAAATAGCAATGTCAGGAATTTCAGGCACTCAGAGAAAGGAATAAAATATCTTCATTAATAACAATAGTTCCTAATCTGTTAATAGTTATTATAAAAATTCAATTCAAAACTTGAGTGGGAAAGGGATAAAAATTATCCACGTGCAAGAACAACAACAAAATGTAGGGAGTCTTTCTCAGAATCTGTATAGACAAAAACCTCGGAGACTGTTGATATACCCTTTAATATGTATCTAAAAATATGTGCCAATTATCAAGAATACCAAGTACTTGCAGAAAATAGACTGCCTGGCAAATGTGTTAGAGATAGAATGAGGAGAAGAAAGTTCACGGATATGTAAACTGCAAGTAAGTTGGACAAAAAATACCTCATGAGAGAATTAGAAAACAATAAAAAGGTTTCAGTGTTAGCCATGCAGAAATTCACCTGGAGTGGCATCACTGGGATCTTTGGTTACTTTGGGGTAAATGATGTACTCAAGGATAAAGATGTGAGGTCTGACAGACTGAATTAATTATTTCCCTTAGACGTTAATTAGAAAGATATTAGGGAGATTCTCAAATCCAGATTGTTACAGGAAATGAACAAGTTGGATGTATCAGATCAAACAGTGGTCAATACTCAGATGTTCTCACAAAATTGACAGAATAAATGTAGATTAATCACCAGGACCAGATGGTATCTACCCAAGGGTTTTAAGGAACTGTAGAGTGCAACTGAGAAACAGTTGGCCATGTGCAACCAATCATTTCAAAGAAACATGGTACAAAAAGACTATTTGCAAATTTAACTTCTTTAGAAAGAGTTCTAGGGAATTGCAGTTGCTGAGCTTATAGACAAATGGTGTCTCTGTAGTGGAAAACAGTCATCATATGCTTTCAAAATATTCTTTTTGTTGTTTAAAAAGCAGTTCCAAAGCTTACTCGTATTTGACATTACTCTCCATGAATTTTATACTCAATTATGTAAAATGTGTCTTAATTAGAAAATGTGTTCATGTTTGTGTGTGTGTATGTGTCTGTTCATGTCTGCTTCTGTACATGTATATGTGTATATACTCATATACACAGACAACCTCATTAACTATGTTGACAACGTTTCAATTTCAATCTTTTTTGTGGTTCTGCTTTACTCTTGCCATCAGTAGAGTGATATATTTTCTTTTTAAACAATTCATCTGTACAGTTGGGAAAATATGTAGGGGATAGTCTCTCATATTTTCAAACAAAAACACTGCATCTTTAAAGAAGAGTGTCTATCTTTAACATACTAAGCCTTCATTTTAATATTAAGAATCCTGCTGCATAATTTGCTTAGGAGCTATAGACATCACATGTACTGAAACAAAACAGAACAATCATTACTCTCTCTTTGCTTTAATGTTTACCAGTCTAGCTAATTGGTATCAAAAATTGAAATTGCAATTATGGGAACTAAAGAAATAGAAAAACATTTGAAAATGAAACCTATTGAGTCTAATCTATTTTTATTGTCTTTGAATCTTCTTGTGTTCCCCATTCTCTTCTTAAATGAAGTGGTTATACTATGGTATATGGTAGAGAAAAATACACAATACACTGAGTGGTCCTACTTTAGATTCTGAATCACTAACCTCTAGTGGGCCCTCAGCCATGGCTGGGAATCCTACTATATTTCCTTTATTAGTAGACTCCCCAAATCTCCATAACCCCTTACTCTGCCCCGTCTCAGCTGATGAAATTAATTTCTCCTTATTTTACTGAACAAATGAAAAGAGAAGCAATGAAAAGAGAATTTATGCATTTTCTCACTAGAAATCTACCAGTATACCTCTGTTTGTACCTATAAGCCTTGCTTTCTGTCTGTTACAATATAATAAAATATTCCTGTTCCTGTTTAAGCTTCTCTTCTTCACCTTCATACTGGATTTTATCTCTCTTTTCCATTCCTTTACTTGGCTACCACAATTGAATCTTCTTTCTCTGGAATCTTCAGTAATTTTCTCTCTATTAAATCCTATCTGGACATAAATGCACTGCAATTACTTCCATTAAACAAACATACAAACTAAAACTCCTATGGCCATAAGTCTTTCATCTGCTATACTCTTTTTCAGCAAAACTTTCGGAAAGCATCATTCTCTATCTCTTAGATTACAATTTTTCTTGAACTTAATTTGAATTTATCCTCTTCACTCTTGTGTGGCCAAAAATCACTCTCATCAATGAATCCAGTGATCATCATGTTTCTAAGTCAACTAGTCATTCCCGAGTCTTTTCTAAAATTCAGCGTTAAGTACATTGCCTCACTCTCTTTGTCCCGGAAACTTCTCTTCACTGCATTTTGAGCATTTCATTCTTCTGATTTTCCCTCTACCTCACTGGCCACTTCTCATTCTTTTTTCCATAATCTTATTTTTTCCCATCTCTAAATATTGAAGTAACCTATAGCTCAAGACTCAGATTTATTTTATTTCTATCTTTATTTACTTTCTTTATGATGCCAAGTTTTATCTCTCTAATAAACAATGAGTATACTGATTACTTGCAGATTTATTTCTCCAGCCTGAGCTACTCCTCTAATACTTACTCGATCACCTACTTGAAATCTCCACATGAAACATAAACATGCATCTGAAACATACCACATCCAATATAAAACCCCGGATTCACCTCCACAAATAACAGCTCTCACAGTCTCCCACATCTCTGTATAGGTGATACCATTCACTCAGATGCTCAGGACTAAAACTTTTTAGAAAACTGGAGTCATTCTTGATTCTTCTATTTCCCTTATACTCAACTTTTAATTCATCAGCATGAGCTATCAGTTATGTTTTCAAAATACCACATTCAAAATCCTATCGATCTTTACAACTGTATCATTGCCAGCTTAGTCAAAGCCACTACGATCTTACGCCTGACTTTTGCCATAACCTTTGCTTCCTCATCTATTCTTGTCTCTCTACCCTTTTTCCATCTATTAATCTGCACAACAGCTAGAGCGATTTTTAAAAAGTACAAACCAAGCTGTGCCTTTCTTCTGCTCAAAACCCTGTATGACTAACAGTCACGCCTAAATAAGAGAAATCCAAAATATGATCTAAAAACATCTTTTGAATCCATCTCTTGCTTTTCCCTGTCACTAATTCTGCTTCACCGAGACTGAATTTCTTGCTTCTTTTTAACATACTTCAAGAATCTTGCCTTTGCTTTTCCATCTGTCAGGATGTTCATTACCCAAATATCTACATAGTACCCTCCTTTACTCCAATTCTAATTCTAATTTCCGTTAATTCTGGTATTCCTTAAATTGTTCCAGTGTCAAAATTAATAGAGAAAGATAATTTTTGTAATAATTTTTATTTGAGATGAAGTGATTTTACAGAAGTATTGATTCAAATCTCATAATATGTAGGACTCTTTATATAATCCAGAAAATTGTAATCAAGTACATAAGTACATACATCTTCACGACAGCATTATTTGCAATAACCAAAATATGGAGGCAATACAAGTGTTCCTCAAGAGATGAGTAGAACAGATAAACGAAATGGGATACGTATATATTATGGATTATTTCTCTGCCTTATAAAAGGAAGGAAGAAATTTTTATACATGCTGTAACATGAATTAACTTTAAGGATGTTTTGCTAAGTAAAATAAGCCAGACCCCAAAAAGAAAAAAAATATGATTCTACTGGGATAAGGTACCTAGAATCGTCAAATTAATAGAGAAAAAAGTACTATACACCACAGAATGTAGTTGCCAGGGGAGGGAAGGAGGGAGAATGGGTAACTATTGTTAAAAAGTACAGTTTTGCAAGATGAAGAATTCTGTGGATGGATGGTGGCGATAGAAGTAAAATAATGTGAATGTAATCAATGCTATTGAATTGCATAATCTAAAATGATTACGATGGTAAACTTTATGTTATGTGTATTAAAACTTTAATAAAAAGAAAATTATCATTCTGTTTTAATTATTACAGCTTTGTAATGTTTTGAAATAAATAAATGTGATGACTGTAGCATGATTCTTCTTACTCAAGCTTGCTTTAGCAAAATTCAGGGTCTTTGTGTTTTCACATAAATTTTAGGATTGCTTTTTCCATGTCTGTAAAAAATTCCACTGGTTTTTGATAGAGATTGCATTAAATCTGTAGATCATTTTGATAATATAGACATTTTAACAATGTTAAGTCTTCCAATCCAGGAACACAGATGTCTTTCAATTTACTTATGTCTTTTCTAAGAGGTTTTTCATCCATGTTTTATAGTTTTCAGTATTCAAGACTTTTACATTTTTGGTTAAGTTTATTCTCAGTACTCTTTTGAGGCCATTATAAATGAAACTGCTTTCTTTTCAGACTGTTCATTGTTTGTGTTTAGGAGCTCTACTGATATTTGTATTTTACTTCTTATTTTACAATTTTATTTAACTAATTCATTCAATCAGGTTTTTAAATTGTAGTATTTAAGACTTTCTACATATAAAATCATGTCACTTACAACAGATAATTTTACTTCTTTGCTGATTTGGTTGCATTCCTTTTCTTTTTCTTGCCTAACTGCTCTGGCTAGGAGAACTTACAGGATATTTGCTGAGGGCTTTCTATGTATGACCTTTAGTATGTTGATGTAAATTCCTTCTACACCTAGTTTTTTGAGAGTTTTTGTTATGAAAGTGTGTTGAATTTTGTCAAGTGTTTTTTCTGCATCTATTGAGATGGTCATGAAGTTTTTATTGTTCCTTCTGTTAACATGGTATAGCATATTAATTGATTGTGTACACTGAACCATCATTGACATATAAACTCATGGAACAGAATAGAATGTCCAGAAATAAACCCACACTTATATATGTGGTTAACTGATCTTCAGCAAGAGTACCAAAAATATAAAAAGGGGAAAAGATGTTCTCTTTGACAATAGTTGAAAAGATTGGATATCTACATGCAAAACAATATAAGATAACTCATTTTACACTGTAAATAAAAATCAACTCAAAAGGAATTAAAAACTTAACATTATAACCTGAAACTGTACAACCCCCAGAAGTAAACATAGAGGAAAATCTTCATGACAGCAATCTTAGCAACAAATTCTTAGATAGGACATCAAAAGCACAAGCAACAAAAGCAAAAACGGAAAATTGCGATGGCATCAAACATCAAACTAAAAAACTTTTGCACAGCAAAGAAAACCATGAACAGAGTGAAAAGGCAAACTACAGAATGGGAGAAAATTTTGTACACTATATATCTGATAAATGATTAATCTTCAGAATATATATGGAACTCTTATAACTCAAGAATAACCACCAGTAACCTGATTACAAAATAGGCAAATGACTTGAATAGACGTTTCTGTAAAGAAGACATGCATATGAAAACAGATATATGAAAATATGTATATAAAAAACAGTATATGAAAATATGCTTAATATCTTTATTAGAGTGTCATAGTTTGGAAGTTGTCCCCTTTAAATCTGATGTTGAATCATACATCTCCAGTGTTGGTGTTAAGGCCAAGTGGGAGGTGATCGGATTATGGGGATGGATTTCTTATGAATGACTTAGCACCATCTTCTTGGTACTGTCCTCATGATAGTGACTAAGTTCTCATGAGATCTGACTGTTTAAAAGTGTGTGGCATTTTGCCTTTCACTCTCTTCCTCCCTTTCTCACCCAGTTTCCCCTTTACCTTCTGCCATGAACATAAGTTTCTTGAGGCCTCACCAGATGCCAAACAGATGCCCAGTGCCATGTCCCCTGTATAGCCCACAGAATCATAAGCTAATTAAACCTCTTTCTTTATAAGTTATCCAGTCTCAGGTTTTTTCTTATAGTAATGCAAGAATGGCCATGTAGTGACATTCAAATCAAAATCAAAATGAAATATCACTTAATATTTGTTAGAAGTGCTATTATCATAAAAATAAAAACAAAAAATGTAGTACACTGTTTATCAGAATTTAAAATGGTGCAGCTGCTGTGGAAAAAAGTATGAAGGTTCTTCCAAAAATTAAAAATAGAATTATTATATGATCTATCAAACTTACTTCTTGTGTATATATAAAAATAATTGAAATCAATATCTTGGATAGATAGCTACATTCCCATACGCATTGCAGCATTATTCACAACAACCAAGATATAGAAACGGCATAAATGTCCATTGACAGATGAATGGATAAATAAAATGTGGTCTACAGATACTGTGCAATATTATTCAGACTATAAAAAGAAGGGAATTTTGTGAATTTTGACAATATGGATAAATCTGGAGGACATTATGTTAAGTGAAATAAGCCAATTACAGAAGGACAAATGCTGCATACTTCCATTTATATAGTATCCAAAGCAATCATACTCATGGAAACAGGAAGTAGTATGGTGGTTGAAAGGCCTAAAGGAAATGGGAATAGAAGTTGCTGTTCATTGGGCATATAGCTTAAGTTGTGCAAGAAGAATAAATTCTAAAGATCTGCTATACAGCATTGTGCCATAGTTAAGATCAACATACCGTGCACTTAAAATTTGTCAAGAGGCTATATACCTCATGTTAATTGTTCTTATCTCAATCAAAATGCACATAAAGATAAAAAGCAATTTTTAAAAATAATCAACAATAATATGCATTTAAAGGAAAATTTACAAATAAACTGTGCAACATAAATAAGAAGAAAGTGGGAGAAGTGGTTACCTATTTGCTTGTGAACAAATGATATTCTACCCCTATCTTCTGCTTTCTTTTAAAACTCAACAGAAACTGGAAATAATAGTGTGGTACTTTTCAGCTACATAGTAGGAGAAACTAACATTGCTCTCATATTTCCTTTCTAGGGGAGCATCACACACTGGAGTCTGTTGTGGGGGCAAGGGAGGGACAGCAGGGGGTTGGGGAGGTCGAGGAAGGATAACATGGGGAGAAATGCCAGATGTGGGTGATAGGGGGATGGAGGCAGCAAACCACA
The DNA here is from genome assembly GCA_963573385.1 of Cacajao melanocephalus. NCBI lineage: Eukaryota > Metazoa > Chordata > Mammalia > Primates > Pitheciidae > Cacajao > Cacajao melanocephalus. The sequence continues at coordinate 34,380 of CAUYLG010067124.1, forward strand.
TTGCCATATGTGTACCTATGCAACAATCCTGCATGATCTGCACATATACCCCAGAACCTAAAGTACAATTTTTTAAAAAAGCAGAAAAAAAAGAAAAACAACAAAAAAAGAATGCCACCAAAGCTATGTTGTTTTGTGTATAAAGGTGAGAATGATGATTTCTTTAAGCAATTCGTATGGCTATTTCAAGCCTTTAGTAAGGGATAGGTTCAAGGCAAAACAGAATTAAACATGAAGCAAGAGCTTCAGTTTTACTTTTCTATTTACCTGGTACTATAAGGTTGGAGGAGTCATGTATTATTTAATGAACAATGTCTAAGACCACGATTTCCTAATACTAATATATCTGAATCTGGAGGAAGACTTAGGTCTGGAGGGTTGTTGGATCAGGAAGAAAGATGTAGAATTCTAATTGCTAAAAAGCAGACAGATTGGAAAAGCTAAACCTGGGACTTAAGATTCATTACACATTCAATTACAATTTACTGGGTATCAATCATTAGTTTCTAAGCAAATCATGAAGAGAAGCAAATTCAAAAGACAGGGGGTAAAGACACAAGAACAGGAACCTACTTCTAAAAACTTGCTGAGTTAGCAAAATTGATATGTTGAGCATAAATGTGAAAGGAAACCTGGAAACTATTTTATGCTACTAGTGTTTTTGTTTGTATTCCAATTATGAATGTAGGTTTCATTAGCTTCTGCTTTTGTGAATTTGATAGGCCATTCAGAGTGAACCTTCATTGGAGATTTTTTGCAAAATCTTCTCACGCTAATTAATCTTTTTTTTTGTGTCCAGCAAGCAGAGAATTGAAGAGAAATGTCTATCTGCCCCCCTGCAAGACATATTTATCTAGCAGATTGTAGTTCTCTTGAAGCAATATTTATTATACAACTACAACACTCCAAGTCTTGTAATAGGCACTAGAAATATAAAATTGAGACCTATTCTTCAGTAATATATGTATTGTACAGGTGAAAAGCTTTAGAAATATTTTCAAGACAATGTATAAACTACACAGAGAATTTTTAAAGCACATATTATTATACAAGCACAAAACAACAATACAAGATTATGAAGGTTCAGGGAAAGTCTTCTTAAAGAAGAAGATATCTGAATTGAATCTTAAAAAATGAGTAGGCTGTATCCTGGGAACAATTAGGAGAGGTCATAGAATGATGGAAGAAGACCTCAAAGGCATGAAATACAAAAGTGTCACCTTGGTAAGAAGTCATGAACAATTCAGTATTGCCAGTGAAAAAAAATATAAAGACAAGGAAAAATGTCAGGTAAAGCTGAGAGGGAAGCCATAATCAGAGAGATCATGGAGGGCCTGAAATGTTAAGTAACAGACTTGGGGCTACATCCTGAAAGTCATGGTTGTATTCAAGTTTTATCTATTAGCAGGCAGTGTAAAGAATAATTTGGTGATAAGGGCAAAAAAAAAAAACACCTAGTTGGAAGTCCATTGTCACAGACTAAGTGAAACATAGTAAGACTTGAACTAAGGTAATGGTATATTGGTGGGATGAGCATATTCAAATGGCTCTCAGTCTCGTGAATTACTGACAGAGGAGGAGTTAAAGTTAAATTTTGAGTTCATTCTAGAACATATTGATTGGGTTGCCTACAGACCATCCAAGGGATATATTTAATAGAAAGTTGGACATTTAATCTGATAGTGATAACATCAGGACTGAGGGGCCAACTCACCCCTGTGTCAAATCCATGAAACCAGGATAAAGTAGAAAACTTGCTCAAGAGCCAAGGTGCAGACAGAAACATATGCTACTATCAGAGGCCTTAGAAACCGAGGGGGCTGGGCACGGTGAGTTGATGCCTGTAATCCCAGCACTTTGGGAGGCAGAGGCAGGTGGATCACTGAGGTTAGGAATTCAAGACCAGGGGCCAAATGGTGAAACCCCATCTCTACTAAAAATACAAAAAATAACTGGGCATGGTGGCAGGCACCTGTGATCCTAGCTACTTGGGAGGCAGAGGCAGGGAGAGTCGCTTGAACTCAGGAGGCGGAGGTTGCAGTGAGCCCAGATTGCACCATTTCACTCCAGCCTGGGCAATAGAGCGAGACTCCATCTCAAATAAAAGGAAGAAGAAAGAAAGAAATAAAAAAGAAAGAAAGAAAGAAGAAAAAGAAAGAGAAAGAAAGAAAGAAAGAAAAAGAAAGAAAGAAAGAAAAAGAAAAAGATAAAGAAAAAGAGAAACTAAGGAGACATACCAGACTAGAAAAGTAGAAAGTAAAATGTAGGACTTTAAAAAAATGTAATGTATTAATAGAAAATTTGCATACAGTAAGGCTGTCGTATTGTGACATGGTGGCCACTGAAACCTGTTACTCATAGGTAACTAGAGGACAGGGTGCTCCAGCTATGGGGGAGTTCTGGTGCACACAAAGAAGCCACCTGGGCTTGTCACCAGGCAGAGGCAGAGGGAAAAACTGAAAGCATGCCCTTGGAAGGAAGAGTCATCCCAGAGACATATTATCAGATTGTCCACAATGAGGGGTATTCTGTGTATCCATGCAGGGAAGGTGTTAAAGCATCAAGTTTACAGAAGCTGGAAATACAGTTCATAAGAGAACTCAAACCATGAAGGAGAAAAGAGCAAGTTTCTAGAGAGGATTATTAATGTTCCAGAAGATTCACAAATCAAACAAACAGGCTAATAAAAAACAATATTGCTGAGGGCCTGCTATGTGCCAGGCATTGAACTGGGTTCTACAGAGGAAGTTCAGCAATTGATAGAGAATACAGTGCCAAACACTAGAAACAGGAGGGGTGTGGTGGCTTCTCCAGGTATTTCTTCCTGGCCTCTAGGAAAAAAGAGAAAGATGCAGAATTTTCTTTTTCTAAACAGAAATACTTAGCACACTATTAGCCTCGAAGGGGACACATTAATTAGAAACATAATGAAGTTGTTAACAAAGGGTGATGCATAAAAAAATGTTTCAGGCAGCGTCAAAAAGAAAAATTGATAGCCCTTGGACAAGTTTGTTTATTCAGATATTTAAATGATGTTCATCATTGCAGCATCTGGGGTGTTTCACATCTCAGAAAAGCATCATTGATGAAAAAGGTAATTTCAACAACAGAAAGCAAAACAACTGAATAGAATTTTTGCCTGCAGGACTGAATGACCTGAAAAGCACAAACTTTGAATAATTACAATGAGAAATAAAAGGAGAAAGTAAAAAAAAAAATGCAAGTAGAGAAAGATTGAATTTACTAATGGTCTTAACTAGCCATCAGTTTAAAGTACTAATAGACTATTTTCAAATATTTTTCTTGAATATTTGCTAAAAGTTTGGGCTGGTAACCTGGATTAAATAAGAAACGACAATGTCTGAGTTTACTTGAATTTTACTGTTATCCTGATATACATAAGGATGCCTCATATTTGGATTACTGCATAATATTTTCCTTGAATAAAGTTTCTTTCCTCCCGAATCCATGTTTTTGATACATTGCAAGACTAATCTGCCAAGGATCACATCACTTTTAGTGGAATTAAATCTGCTCAACCTTCCATGAGTAACCAAAATCAAATCTTATAACCAGATGACCACTTAAGTCCATACCTACATTTTCTTTGGATTGGTCAGTATTAATTTATTTCTTTAATTGAAAATGTTTGGCTTGCCACTAGCCAGAGACACCCTTCTTACTGCCTTAAGAAACACATTTCAGATATTTAAACATTGCTACCTCCACTTCTCTCCCTTCTCATTTCCCAACCACTTTTCCTTTTCCACAGAGAATCTAAATTAAACCACAACAACCTGCTTTTTTTAGAATTCTTCATAATCATAGGCCAACATACACACATGCACACACACACACACACACACGCACACACAAACACACATACACAACTTTCCTATAACTGTCTAACTTAACCCTTCTATAACATTTCTCCCTATTGTGCTGTGTGTGTGTGGGGGTTTGGTGTGCATGTGTGTGTTGTGTTGTTTTGTTTTGCAAACCTCTTTAACCTGTTTCAATTTTTCCAGTACCATCCTGATTCAAGATGTTGGTAAGGGTGGGGGTGCAGTTAATGTTTGTCCATACCATTTTCACATTTAGAACTTTCTAGACACCTCCTCTTGGCTAACTTAACCTTACTTGGCTTACTTGGCTAACTTATATTTACTACAAAAACAAGTTTAAAATGTCATTCTCGGGGGACAGCAAGGAAGATGGCCAAATAGGAGCAGCTCTGGAGTACAGTTCCCAGCGAGAATGCAGAGGGTGAGTGATCACCACATTTCCAAATGAGATTTTACTGCCCACAGACCAGAAGATTCCCTGGCAGAAAGGTACCATGAATCTCCAGCATGGCTGTTTCAGCTGGGCAGTGGGTCTACACACAAAAACTCACACAAATCTGGAGCTTGGAATGCCTGGGAGACCGAGTCACCCATTCAACTGAAAAAAATTGGGCTGAAACAGGGAGCCAGGTGATCTGGCTTGGGAGGTCCCACCCCCACAAAGACCAGCAATCTGAAACACTCTGCATTGAGAGTTTCACAACAAGGACAGCTGGACCCAGGATGGTCCAGCTCTGTGGGGGGAAAGGCGTCCACCATTACTAAGGCAGTCTACCACTACCAAGGCAATCCACCATTACTGAGGCAGTCCACCATTACCGAGGCAATCCACAATTACCGAGGTAGTCCACCATTGCATAGACAGTCCGCCATTACTGAGGCAGACCACCATTACTGAGGCAGTTCTAACTACACCTTTATAAACAAAACTGCAAGGAAGTTCACACAGCAGCTGGGCAGAGCCCATTGCAGCTCAACAACACCTCTGCTGGCAGACTGTGACTAGGCTACCTCCTCACTGGGCAGGGCATCCTCTGAATAAAGGCAGCAGCACATTAGGAACTTATAAATAAAGCCCCACCTTCCCAGGACAGAGCACCTGGGAAAAAAAGGTGATTATGAGTTTTGCTGGAGCAGACTTAAATGTACCTACCCAGCAGCTCTGAATGGAACAATGGAGCTCACAGTTCAGCACTTGAGCTCCAATAAGGGACAGACTGTCTCCTCAAGCAGCTCCCCAATCCCCATATATCCAAAGAGACACCTCATAAAAGAGAGCTCAGGCTGACATTGGGTGGATATCCTTCTGGGACAAAGATAACAGAAGAAGAAACTGGCAGCAACCCTTACTGTTCTGTAGCCACCAAGGTGATCCCCAGGGAAGCAGGGTCTGGAGAGGACCTCCAAAAGTCCTACAGCAGAGGAGCCTGACTGTTAGAAGGAAAACTAAAAAACAGAAAGAAATAACTTCATCATCAACAAAATGGACATCCAGTCAGAGACCCCATCCAAAAGTCACCAACTACAGAGACCACAGGTGGATAAATCCACAAAGATGGGAAGAAATCAGCACAAAATCAGAATGCCTCTGCTCCTCCAAGGGATCATAACTCCCTACCAGCAAGGGAACAAGGCTGGATGGAATATGAGTCTGATGAAATGACAGAAACAGGCTTCAGAAAGTGGGTAATAACGAACTTCTCTGAGCTAAAAGAACATATTCTAAACCAATGCAAAGAAACTAAGAACGTTGAAAAAAGGTTTGATGAAATGCTAACGAGAATAAACAGCTTAGAGAATATAAATAAATTGATGGAGCTGAAAAACCCAACATGAGAACTTCGCGAAGCATACACAAGTTTCAATAGCCAAATCAACCAAGCAGAAGAAAAGATATCGTAGATTGAAGATCAACTCAATTAAATAAAATGAGAAGGCAAGATTAGAGAAAAAAGAGTGAAAATAAATGAACAAAGAAACATGGGATTATGTGAAAAGACCTAATCTACGTTTGATAGGTATACCTGAATGTGATGGGGAGAATGCATCTGAAAAACACTCTTCAGGATATTATCCAAGACAACTTCCCCAACCTAGCAAGGCTGGCCAATATTCAAGTCCAAGAAATACAGAGAACACCACAAAGATATTCCTCAAGAAGAGCAACCCCAAGGCATATAATCGTCAGATTTACCAGAGTTGAAATGAAGGAAAAAATGCTAAGGGCAGCCAGAGAGAAAGGTCAGAACACACAAAGGGAAGCCCATCACACTCACAGCAGATCTCTCAGCAGAAACTCTACAAGCCAGAAGACAGTGGGGGCCAGTATTCAACATCCTTAAAGAAAAGAACTTTCAACTTAGAATTTCATATCCAGCCAAACTAAGCTTCATAAGCAAAGGAGAAATAAAATCCTTTACAAACAAGCAATTACTCAGAGATTTCATCACCACAAGGCTTGCCTTATAAGAGCTCCTGAAAGAAGCTACTAAACATAGAAAGGAACAGCCAGTACCAGTCCCTCCAAAAACACACCAAATGGTAAAGAGCATCAACCCATGAAGAAACTGCATCAACTAATGGGCAGGACAACCAGCTAGCATCAAAATGGCAAGATCGAATTCACACATAACAATATTAACCTTAAATATAAATGGGCTAAATGTCCCAATCAAAAGACACAGACTGGCAAATTGGATAAAAAGTCAAAACCCATCATTGTGGTGTATACAGGAAACCCACCTCATGTGCGTGGATATACATAGGCTCAAAATAAAAGGACGGAGGAAGATTTACCAAGCAAATGGAGAGAAAAAAAAAAAAAAAAAAAGCAGGAGTTGCAATCCTAGTCTCTGATAAAATAGACTTTAAACCAACAAAGATCAAGAGACAAAGAAGGGCATTACATAATGGTAAAAGGATCAATGCAACAGTAAGAGCTGACAATCCTAAGTATATAGGCAATGAATACAGGAGAAACCAGATACATAAAGCAAGTTCTTAATGACCTACAAAGAGACTTAGACTCCCACACAATAATAGTGGGAGACTTTAACACTCCCTATCAATATTAGACAGATTGATGAGACAGAAAATTAACAAGGATATTCAGGACCTGAACTCAGATCTGGACCAAGCAAACCTAATAGACATCTACAGAACTCTCCACCCCAAATCCTCAGAATATACATTATTCTCAGAACCACCTCACACTTACTCTAAAATTGACCACATAATTGGAAGTAAATCACTCCTCAGCAAATGCAAAAGAACGGAAATCATAACAAACAGTCTCTCAGACCACAGTGCAATCAAATTAGAGCTCAGGATTCAGAAACTAACTCAGAACTGCACAGCTTGATGGAAACTGAACAACTGGCTCTTGAATGTTGACTGGATAAACAATGAAATGAAGGCAGAAATAAAGATGTTCTTTGAAACGAGAACAAAGACACAACATACCAGAATCTCTGGGACACATTTAAAGCAGTGTCTAGAGGAAAATTTATAGCAATAAATGGCCACATGAGAAGCAAGGAAAGATCTAAAATCGACACCCTATCATCATAATTGAAATAACTAGAGGAGCAAGATAAAAAAAAACTCAAAAGCTAGCAGAATACAAGAAATAACTAAGATCAGAGCAGAACTGAAGGAGATAGAGACACAAAAAACCCTTCAAAAATTAATAAATCCAGGAGCTGTTTTTTTGAAAAGATCAACAAAATAGACAGACCACTAGCCAGGTTAATAAAAAAGAAAGAGAGAAGAAGCAAATAGATGCAATAAAAAACGATAAAGGGGATATCACCACCGATTACACAGAAATACAAACCACTATCAGAGATTCCTATAAACAAATCTATGTATATAAACCAGTAATCCTGGAAGAAATGGATAAATTCCTGGACACTCGCACCCTCCCAAGCCTAAACCAGGAAGAAGTCGAAACCCTGAATAGACCAATAATAAGGGCTAAAGTTGAGGCAGCAATTAATAGCCTACCAACCAAAAAAAGCCCAGGTCTAGATGAGTTCACAGCTGGATTCTACCACACATAGAAAGAGGAACTGGTACCACTCCTTCTGAAACTATTCCAAACAATCCAAGAAGAGGGAATCCTTCCCAAATCATTTTATGAGACAAACATCATCCTGATATCAAAACCCAGCAGAGACTCAACAAGAAAAGAAAACTTCAGGCCAATCTCCATGATGAAGCTAGATGTAAAAATCTTCAATAAAATGCTGGCAAACCAATTGCAACAGCACATCAAAAAGCTTATCCATCACAATCAAGCAGGCTTCATCCCGGGGATGCAAGGCTGCTTCAACATACACAAGTCTGTAAACGTAACTCACCACATAAACAGAACCAAAGACAAAAACCACATTTTTATCTCAATAGATTCAGAGAAGGCCTTCCACAAAATTCAACAGCCCTTTATGCTAAAAACTCCCAATAAACTAGGTATCAACGGAACGTATCTCAAAATAATAAAAGCTATTTACGACAAATCCACAGCCAATATCATATTAAATGGGCAGAAACTGGAAGCATTCACTTTGATATCCGCTAGACAAGGATGCCCTCTCTCACAGCTCCTATTCAATATAGTATTGGAAGTTCTAGCCAGAGCAATCAGCCTAGAAAAAGAAATGAAGGGTATTCAATTAGCAAAGGAGGAAGTCAAATTGTCTCTATTTGCAGACGACATGATTGTATATTTAGAAGACCCCATCATCTCAGCCCAAAATCTCCTGAAACTAATAAGCAACTTCAGCAAAGTCTCACATGGACACAGGGAGGGGAGCATAACATACTGGGGTCTGTTGCAGGGGGACTAGGGGAGGGATATCATGGGGTAGAGAGTTGGAGAGGGATAACATGGGGACAAATGCCAGATATAGGTGGTGGGGATGGAGGCAGCAAACCACATTGCCGTGTATGTACCAATGCAACAATCCTGCATGTTCTGCACATGTACCCTAGAACCTAAAGTGCAATTATATATATATATACACATATATATACACATATATATATATACACACACATGTATATATATATATACACACACATGTATATATATATACACACACACACACACACACACGTATATATATGAAGAATCAACTACAGAAATCCAAAAATAAAATGTAATTCTCCAAAAATTCTGACCCTTGTTAAATTCCTATTCTATTTGCTTGCATCATGCACCTTCTATTTTCAAAAATTGTATTTTATTCACTCTTTTTTTTAGTGAAAAACTTTGTTTTCAAAAAATTACCTAGACCCCAAGAACAGAAATTACATCTTTTAATATTTTTTAATATGGCAAAACACAACAAATATGACAATATCATAGGTTCTGAAGTATTTGGTGAATAATTACTTTCTATCATCCTTACATAGAAATTATTTTGTGTTTTCAGAAATAAATGTGCTTTCATAAATTCCTGGGTAAATGCCAGCAGAACAAATTCTATAAACTACTCTCTACAGATTTTCTTTTCTAAGCCTGTAAAGTAGATTCTAAATGCAGTGTTATAAAAATGGTAAAGTGTTTTATTTTTATCTACTATTTTCATGCTTGTATTTTGTTCCATATTTTTTCTTACTGTTTCTACATGGCATTAGAATATCTGATAATCTGGCTTCTGATCTTAAGTGACTGAAGAAGTAACGATTGCCCAGTTATGACAATTAGGAAAGTTCCTTAAGGATCAAAGTGCTTGAAATTAGAAAAATCATTATGGTGACTTCCAAAAAGCAAGAATATAGTTGTGTTTCATAAAACAACAAAAAGACAACAAAAATATTCTAATAATGACCTCAAGCAGCTGAAATGTACTAATTTTCAACTTTTTTTCTAATTTCAAACATATACTAGGGCCGTACATAAAAGTATTTTCTTCACCAATGAATTCTCACTCATGACTTATACCTAATAGATACAAAAATATATCTTATACCTAATATATACAAATATATACAAAAATATTATACCTAATAGATACAAAAATATAAGACAAGGGTGTACTGTACTCACGTTAGCTCAGCCTTGAAAAGTTATTTTTTTAATGTGGTAGATTAAAAGCATTATGTGCCATCAAAGCAAATTGATCTTTTCTTTTTATAGGGTGTGATAGTAAGGCACATTTCTGAGTGTGAAAATGAAACAAACTTTCCTGACTCATCTTTCACAAACTCTGCTTTAAGCCATATAATGCCTGCTGTTTTTTCATAACTGTGAATTTGTGGATTCAAAAGTTTAGTATGGTTTATTCTTTTCTCAAAAAAACCACAATCAATTGTACAATTTATTTGCTGCCAGCAAGTTGCAATTAGATCTCATTCACTACCGAATGGTTGAATTAGTCAATATATAGATGTGTTAGAAACAAGGTGTACAACAAACACAAAAGCCAACAAATCATCATTAAAGCAGTGAGACTTAAACTACATTACATAAACACTCTGAACAAGAATATAAAAATACATTTCTCTTTCCAATTCTTTAAAAAAACACAATTTCTAAAAATATCTATGGAATAATTTTCTCATCTATGTGTGAGAAATACTAGTAGCTTGGATCAGTAGTAGGAAAAAAAGTGGAATTACACAATTTGCCAGAAATTATTATGCACTAATGTGTAAAACTTTGTTGGCCCCTGTAAGCATGTTGCATATAAGAAGGCGCTATGGTTAGGATGTTTTCCTCTCCAAAATTCATGTTGACATTTGATCCCCAATATTGAAGGTGGGGCCAAATGGTAGGTGTTTGGGTTATAGGAATTAATCTCTAATGAATGAATTAATACCCTCCCACTGGGGTGAGTGTGTTCTCACTCTATTAGTGCCCACATAGTCTGGTTGTTAAAAAGAGCCTAGTGCCTCTGATCTCTATCTCTCCTGCTTCCTCTCTTGCTATATGATCTCTGTACACACCAGGACTTTGTTACCTTCTACCATGAGTGGAAGAAACCTGAGGCCCTCACCAGATGCAGATGCTCAATTTTGAACTTTTCAACCATAAGAATTATGACCCAAAAAAACCTTTTTTTCTTTATAAATTACCCAGCCTCAGGTATTCCTTTAGAGTAACACAGAGTAGAATATGACAGAAGATATGTGATTAAGTAGTTTGATGGAAAAGATCAAACTGCTTAATCACATACCTTCACAAAATATTGTGTGTGTGCATACATACAATACATGTGTTGAGAACCAAAATTATAAGGTATATCTTAGATATTTTTAAGTGCAATGTCTTGCTACACTAAAAATTTATCCAAACCACCATCTCAAGAGATTTAAGAGTATTTTTTTCTCTTCTGATTATAAAAGTGAAAACAGCAGCAGCAGCAACAAGAACAAAAAACCTTGAGCAAAACCTTCACAACATTTTAACTGTAGTTCTCTCTTGGTGGTGTAATGATGAATAATGTTTGTTTCTACTATTTGTTCTTCTGTATTTTTCAAATTTGATCATATCTACTTTGTCTATTTAAACAAAATGAAACATTGTAGATAAAGCTAAAAGCAATTGTTTTCCTGATTGCAAATTGTATTCCCTCATATCTTTGCTGTTCTAAAAGCAATGATTAAAATGTAATTTTTCAGTACGTTCCTTAATTTTGTGTGTGTGTGTGTAAGAGAGAGATAGAGAGAAGGGGGAGAAAGAGAGAGAGAGAGAGAGAGAAGCAATACATGACAGCACAACATATATTACTTTTTATTTATGTGAGTTTTATTTAAATATTGAGTATAATACTGCAATTTTCTTTATAAAACATTATTTTGCCCTTTACTATATCAGTATATGCTAATGTCATTAATTCCTTTTTTCTATGTATAATATTTTACAATAGAGTACATTATACATTTTATTTATCTGTTAGTCTGTTGGTGGACATACAAAATTGTTTTTAATTTTCTCCTACCACAAAATAAGCTAAAATGGAGATCTATATGTATATATGTGTGTGTATACATATAATACATATGTGTGTTTACGTATGTGTGTATAATCTTTGTATGTAACTGTAAATCCTTTTATAAGAGTTTATATGTAGAATAGAATGGCTGCTTTGAAAGGGACATAATTAGCTCACAACTGGCTATACCCAATTTTTGTCTCAAATTATTGTATCATTTTTACTCCCAGAGATACTATATGATAGTCTCTTTCACCACGATCCTGTTCAGCATGTGACACTCAATTTGAGGCACTTTGGTCAATATAAGTAAGAAAAGTGTCTTCTTCGTAAACTGGCACTTCTCAGGTTGGCTAAGATTTTTGGCATATTCTATTATTTTTTGGACTCATGGCTTCTTCAATCAATTGGTAATTATTAAATGTTACCACTCTTTTCAATGGGATATAAGTACATTTTCATATTGAATTCAGAAATGATATTGAATAATAATCAATTCTGTTACCAAGTGGCATATATTGCTTCTTAATCAGCCAAAATTTACCTTTTAACTATGTTTATGGTGACTTTAGTCAAGCATAAGTCTATAATTTGAAATAATCAAATCCATCAATCTCTATTTTATATGATTTGCTTGTGTTATGATTTAAGAACTCTTTCACTTACATACATGGGATATGTTTTCGTATATATTCTTTTAATAATTTCAGGTTTTGTTTTCTCTATTCTTTCCTTTATCTGGAAAATATTTTATATAAACTAAGATTATAATCAAATTCTTTCTTCACTTATGAAAATGCTATCACTTCAACACCATTTACTTAATGGTCTTACATTAGACCACCAATTTGTAATGTTCTTCACTAGCAAGATTCAATATTTGCTGGAATCTTGCTCTATTCTGTTCCTCTGATTTATTATTTACATCTGATCCTGAACTATGCTTGTAATAAGTTATGATGTCTGGCAAGACTAAACATATAACCATTATTTTTGGTATTTTTCCTAAAATTGTCTTGGCTACTTTTGTCTCATTTTCATGAAGTTGAGGATCAGTTTGTTTAAGATTTCAATAAATTATTTTAGGATTTTTATTAGAATTGCATTGCACTAATACACGAATTTGGGAAGAATTAACTTATTTATAATATTAAGTCTTCCATTTAAGAATTTATTGTATACTTTCATTTATTCAGGGCTTCTTTGATGTATTTCAAACTTTGTAATCTTTTATTTCACAAAGAACACACATCTGCCAGTTGTTTCACCCCTATATATTTTAGTTTATGTAGACATTATGGATGAAGTCTTTTTACTCCGATGTTTTTTGTAGTTATTTTTGATTGTTGATTTTGTAAAAACAAATTTTCTGAGTGTTTTTGTTAGTTCTAATGATTTATAGATTATCTTAGGGTTTCTAAAACACAAAGTCTGCAAATAAATATAATTTTGTGTAAAAATTTTAAAATATTTTTGCCTCATATTTTTGATTTTCTATCTTATTTAATTGGCTATCCACTAGAGTTTTCAGTTCAATGTGGAGTAACTGACATTTAGATGTCATCTTTATTATTGCTTTTTATTAGAATGTTGGTCAGTTTGAATCTTCCACATGGTGTTTAAAGAAGGTTTTTGGTGTACAATCTTTATCAGGTTAAGGAAATTCCTTTCTACTTGTAATCTGATGAGAATTTAGAATATGAGTTAGTTATTCACTGTATCAGACTTTGTTATCCACCTCTTGAGATAAATTTTTTACCATTAATCTGTTAAGAGGAAGTTTATATTGATAATTTCTTCTAGTATTAGATTAGTCTTGTTTTCCTGCAATAATCCTCATAACTTGATAAAGATATATACAATTTAAAAATTTTATTCAATATTTGAGCTATGCATTAAAATACAACATTAGTCTCTAACTGGTTTTTTATACTCCTTTTTTACTTTTGTTGTGAGGTCAATAAAAAATCCAGACTATAACTCACATGGCTTTCTTTTTATTTTATACCCTAGAAAAACATTTTATAAGATTGGTAGTCTCTCTCTAAAGATTAGTAAATTTCCAGAAAACAAATGATACAAGTAAACTTTGTGTCTCTTGCCGTGATTTTGGAGTTGAAAGAGATAACAACTTATTTTAGGTTGTTTGAGGAAAGTTTCCAATGATTCCAGCAGAAGTAAGTCATAAGAATGTAATGGTTTCTGCTGGGCCTTGTACGTTAGCCAGCTTAATCAAATACTCTCTGGTGGTCATTAGATTAACAAGGATTTGAAATTCAGATTTAGTTCAATCTTCTAACTGACATATGAGCATTACATCTTCAATATAATTTTTTTAAAAAAACATTCTTTTCCAATAAGTCAAATCCAAGTTTCTTTTCTTCAACTTAAGATGGTAAAAATAATTTAAATACAGTATCCCAAAGAGGCATAGTATGAGTCTGTTGGATTTGGTCTCCCACAGCTGCAAATGTCTTTCATTTTCTCCAGAAACAGAAATTTAAAATAAATAATTAACCAAACTAATCACAGAATACAAATCTCCTATAACTTGCTGCAAAACTTGAATTGTTAATATCACGTTGGGCATGATGCAACAGGGCTATTATTTTATTAAGGTCTTTATAATTTTTAATTGATCTCCAGGGTTCATTAGATTTTCCGACAGGCCATAGTGCAATTAGCAAATAAATTGTAGGACTAGTACACCTATGTCTAATATATTCTTAATTAAACATAATTTCTTGATGTCCTTCATGTATTCTAAATTGCTTTAAATTAACTTTAGTTAAGTTTTTAATTCTATTTTAATTATACATGTCCATTTAAAACAGGACAAAGCCGGGCGTGGCAGCTCATGACTGTAATCCCAGCATTTAGGGAGGCCAAGGCAAGCAGATCACATGAAGTCAGGAGTTCAAGACCAACCTGGCCAACATGGTAAAACACCGTCTCTACCAGAAATACAAAAATTGGCCTGGCATGGTGGCAGGCACCTATAATCCCAGCTACTTGGGAGGCTGAGGCAGGAGAATCCCTTGAAGCCGGGAGGTGAAGGTTGCAGTGAGCAGAGATCATGCCGTTGCACTCCAGCCTGGGAAGCAGAGCAAGACACTGTCTCAAAAACAAATAAATAAATAAATAAACAATAATACATAAAATAAAATAAAACAGGATGAGCAGAAGGCTTGAATGAAGTTCTTTATTTAATAGTTGATACAAAGGAAATCTCCCACTCTTGCATAATATCATCTCAGTAATGTACATTGGTGGGCTCAAGCAATAACTATCACTTTTCATAGTAAATCCCTATTTTGTGACATACTTCACATATAAGCCTTACACAATTTCATAATCATTTTTTCCCTAATTTGGTTATACTGCCATAGCAAATTTAGGCTATGATAATAGACTGTGCACCAGTGTTCAGTAATCCCAATAAGGTTGCCTTCACTATCCCAGGACATTTTAGCTGTACCAGTGCAAACAGCCTGATTTTCCTGCTGGAGTCTGGACAAGAAATCATGACCTTCTTGTTTCTCCACATCATAACCCTCTCCTTTCCCTCATACCTTTTAAATAAGCACTATTTCCGCAGGGGCTGTAGATTTCTCCTTGGGTAAATATTATATTTTTAAAATTCTTCAAACCTAGAATATTTTGTAAGAATCTAATATGGCCCTTACAGAGTTTGAGGGGTTGATGGAGTAATTAGATCATCTATCCAAGTTATAGAAATCCATTAACATGTTAGCAGCTACTCCGATTGCCTCCTTTTTCAAACCATTTTTCAGAAATATTCAGAACCATCTGAATATTTCTACCCAGTTTAATTGTCTAGAGGTTTTCTTGATCTCTTTCAATTTTTATTGTTTTATTTCCCCCTAAATAATATTAATCATTTTCCCTCCTTTTACCCTCATCTGGGGAAGCTGAATTAGTACATTCCCTATAGATTGCCTTATACCTTACATTATGGTTCTTACAGCACAATGCAATATAAAAGACTTGAGAGACTCCACAGCATATATCCACACAAGGCTTTTAATAAAGGTAATGGTACAGCAGAGAAAGAGATCACAGGTAAGCATAATGAGAGCCTACAACTTCCAGCCTCGGCTTCAGGGTCCTTTCTCTGTTGCATATCTTCAGATTACTTCAACTGTTAACCAACAAGATACATTTATCGATTCTGATGTTTCAATAAAGTAAAGGCAGAAATTTCCTGATGAGCTCTTTTGTACTCTGCTGGTCATAAAATCAGGCTAGGTTAAAGCCCAGTGCAAACAATCAGAGCTCATATTTTCAGCAAATAATATAGACAAGCAAGTACAAAGGGGTTCCAGGGAAAGTTTGGACTTCATATACAACACATTTTAAACTACTAGCTAGTCAATGCTTTATCTCCGTCTTAGCCAAGGGTCAGTGGCAGACTTCAGCAGTCTGTATATACTCATAGTGCTATCAGATGCCAACCACCGAATTAACTGAACTGCATTTTTATACACGTTGTTTACAATTTCAGTTACCTTTTTGTTATTTCATTAAAAAAATTATAGTAGAACAATAGATATAGCTATCATTTCTTAAAAAGATTTTTAGACTTGCTTTAAGTTCTACAGATTATTTTACTACCTTAAAATTGTTTATTGTATGCTTGAGAAGAATGTAGATTCTATCATTGCTAGATCTGGATAATATATAGATACATCTGTCTTTTATACCAGTTTTACAATTAAGTTTATCAGACCTTTCAAAATAGTTCTTTATTTTGTCCATTTAACCTATGTTAGTACAGTAAGTTTTTTTTTAAGGGATTTTATTATTCTAGATTTGTCCATCTATCCTTGTAGTTCTTTCTTACGTATTTGAGGACAGATTATTATGTTCACATAGATTTTAGAGTTTTATGTAATCTTGGTAAATTTAAGTGCCTTTCACTAAAGCTTGTTTTAAATATTATTATCAGTATTTTTAAAGTTGTTTCTGATTTGTGCATATTTCACCATGTATGTGTTTTTACATTTAAGTTTATTTTTGATAGAATCGTATAGCTATAGTTTTAAATGTTAATATTATATTATCATTCTTTTAGCTGGTGACTTGGATTATTTTACATTTATTGTGATTACTTATTTATTTGAATAATTGCTCCCATCTTATTTTCTGCTTTCTATTTATCCTGCATTTTTTCTATGCTTCTTTTAACCTTCTTTTATTGCATTTTTTTAAATTGGTAATTTTTTCCCTTATTGTTTTAAAGTAATATACTTAGTGCTTATACTTTTTAAAAAGACAAGCTTAAAAATATAAAGTTAATCAAAATTTCTACCTTTTTCACATCCTTTAAATCTGTCCACCATCCCCTCATTTTAAATGCTGATATAGGTAGTTACTACCCAAAAGAGATATTTGAGCCATTGGCTGGGAAGAATTCTCCTATTCATGGGTGTATGATTCAACTCTATTTCTGTTTAATTTTCAATGAATACTTTATGAGATTCCACCTGTGTAAAGTGAATATAAAATAGTCACATTGATGACCTGATGGTTCTTTGTTATATAGCCAGCTTTTAAAAACAATTCACTGTACCTTTATCTGCTGAATGATATAATGTACACATGCCTCATATCATTGTACTCATGTGCATATTTTACACAAGAAAGAACCTTTCTTTCCTCCCCGATCAAATGCTTTATGGTCCTAAGGTAACATGATAATTTTCAAAGCAATAGAAGTTCTCTTCAAAAATTTCCCACTTTTAGACATTGCTATCTGTATAGGTAATAATGCATAATAAAAGTAGAAATAAGTTCTTTATGTCATGATGCTAACATTACCATGTTAGTAACCATATTGCCTTCATTTCACTGATTTGTTTATTCCTTATAACCTACGGAATTATAACCCATACAGTGATGTTATGGCTATGATATTTTAACACTAAAATGTGTTCAACATGAGCCATTTTGGGGAAAGATGAAAATGAAAACCTATAAGAGAAACCTATGCTTTTAATAATCAAATATAAATGAAGTATATCTGAAAGTATGGTTTCATCAACCTATAAATATGCTATACAATGAGCTAAAATTCAATGGTTAAAACCTCAGTTGTAAAAGTAATACTTTCAAAGGACCTTTTCATAAATAATATATTGAGAACTATTTTTTATTTTTCAAAGATCAGGGTTTTTTTTGCATTGTTTTGTTGTACTTAATAAAGAGTTATTATTTTTCACGTAGAAGCATTATTTTTGCAAGAAAAATTATAATTAAAATTTTCATCTGCAAGGAATCAAAAGGCTAAACTATTTTTACAAACAAATGCATTAACTTATTACTATAATTTATTTTGCAACCCATCAATTTATTTCTGCCTTTGAGAATCATCTAGTTTCTCCTACATTATTCAAAAATCTGAAAGTTGGCAAACAGCCTCTTTAAGCAGGGCTTTTAAATCATAACTTCTTCTTTTCCCCAAGCACCAATATTTTTAGGGTTTTTCATTTTTTTCTATTGTTGTAGGGGATGTCAATATGCTATTTTTTTTTCATTGCACTACCTCAGCATCTAATTTCCATATTAATTTCTCATGTGTGTGTGTAGTCTCAATTGGAATACTGAAGAAACCCACTAATAAGAACTGTCCTAAATTAGCTTGAACTTTTGAAATGTAGCCTTACTCAGAAGAGACTCAACTGATTTTGTTGTTCCTAATTGGAAATTTGTAAATGCATTTATTTCCTCTATGATTTAAAATCTAATGAGTCATAGAGGACATGTTTTACTTAAGAAGTTGTAGGTCAATTTCTCAATCAATCATGACAATATTGAATAAAATCAAGATAAAGAATAAAATTAATTGCATTATTATGTACAGCTTTCAATATTAATGGTAAAATAAAGGAAATATAAAACTATGCTTTTGTCCTCAATGAGTATGCAGCTTTGTTGAGAAGATAGAGCCTAAATACATGAAAAGTTAAACAATAGAAAGATTAAAAAAAAAACTGTCTCTCAACAGCAGTTAATGTCATTTGATAAGTCAACAAGGGAGAGATATAGATACAAATTGTCATTAGTTAAAAGGAGGGAAAAACTTAAAAATAAGTTTTTCAAAGGAAGATTGTACCCTAAAACTAAAAGTTATATCCATATCTAGGTACTTTAAGAATAATGAAAGGCAGTTTAGTCTAGCTGAAAGATAATGCTAGCCTTGGCTTGGTAACTGGCAATGAAACAAGTTAGTTTGAAAAGTACAACTCATCAATAATTGATGCATAAATATTTCAGTTTTCAACTTGTGCAACTGAATTAATTTTGTTTTATTAACACTATAAGCTACTTACTTTAATATGCATCTGGATTACAGTATTTGAATCATAAATACTTCTCCTCACTTTTTTTCTATGCTACTTTAGCTTATGTGTAAATGAATTCACGGGCAAAATAAAGAATAATTTCTTCAACACTAGAATGTTAATATACAGCTATTAGAGAGGGAAGCTCAAGGCTACTTTATATGAATGCCTTAAAAATATTGCAACATTGAAGTCTCTTGAAAAATGTAAGAAGTTAATCCCTTACCTAGTTGTATATATGCAAACATATTTAAACAAGATGGTGTTTTTAAAATATATTTGAACATTATTTGGAATGCTTGAGATTTATTCCAAATTTTTAGGTCATCTAGGCTATTCCTCCTACACAACAATGAATAGAGCTTTTGTTTTGTATTAATAAACAGGAAATAAAGGTATGTTTTTGGATCCCCAAATCCACAAAGTCTAAATAACCTGTCCACAGCTACAGAGTTAGTGGATTTAGAAACTTAAGTCAGTATGACTACAACTTGTATGCTCGCTCCATTATGTTTTTGTAGCATGTTAGGCTCTCTTGGAAGCAGAATCTGTGATCAAGTTTAGTGTATAGAATGTTTATTAAAACGTGTTTTTGGAGTCGACATTTGTGGAAGAAAGGAGAAGGAAACACCATTGGATAGACGGAAAAGTCAATCTGTATTATAGGCACAACAATAATTTTGGCTGAGATCATGCGGGACTCTAGAGTTAAAAGGTACCGTCATAGTTACCCCACAGTAGGAAGAAATGGATGGGCCTTTTAACCACATTCATTGTATCTGGGCTACTTGACAGGGGTGAGATGTGATGGAGGATGTGGTGAATGCAGTGAAAGGGAGAAGGGGCATGGAGAAAGCCATCTCTGCAACTGATGTGATCTCTGAATGTGTTGACATCTAAAGGCTATCTCTGTCAGCACTTTCTGCATCTGGGGCAAGAATCCTTCCTTAAAAGAGAGCCAGGGTGAAATAGATCTGTGTCCACTAACATCCACCTCTTATACTACCCCAGAACCACTTCTTCATATGTGGTAAGAATGCAGATCCTCTGCTTGTCTTGATGCCTTACTTGGTGGCATGACTTTGATCCTCATCCCTGAGGAATCTGGTCTCCTTGCCATTCTAAGGCACTTGTCCATTTATCCATCAAAACTAAATATGGAACTACCAAAAGGTACTCAAGTGAATCACCTGGTTCTACAAATATTCTTTCCTGCTTTCATTATGTGAAAACAGCCTGATTATTTGGCTTCATTACCCCTGCCAAGATAGTTACAACTCTTCTTTTCTTTCTAGTCCACTGACACACGAAACCTAAAGTGCCCAGGTAGCTGCTGTAGCTTATGGGTCAATCGGACTCATATTGCGTCTCCTGGAAATTGTTCCCACTTGGGATAGTAGTATCTGTGAACCTGGTTATGTATCTCTAAGTCAGAATTATGGAGTTGGGAAGCAAATCCCATCACTGGGAATGAAGGTAAGTGCTGCTTCCCCTGCTTTCACCTCTTGGTTCCATAACCCATGAATTCTTCCTGTTGGAGACACAGCAGGGTTTAAAGGTCTTTGATTTAAAGTGTGTACTAAATTCTAGATGATGTTGACTTACACTCTTGAAGTATTATCTCTTAGCTGGATTTTTAACTATTTGTTTAGCCGCTGTTCCAATGTTCTGGCAGGCTAGTAGATACACACTGGCATAGTGTTAATAGCTTAGTGTCTAAGAGTTGTATCGCCTAAATAGCTTGGATGTCCTATCTCATGCACTCCTGCTCAGAGGCCTATTCACATCTGGCAGCCTTTCATGTCACCAGTATATTGGTAGATGCAATATTCCTGGGTGTAGAATATGCTGGCCTCTGGAGCCCAAAGAGGCATAACATGGGTTATGCTTCTTTATTCATGATGGGTGGTTGTGTATAAGATGCAATGATTTGTAATTTATTTTAAATGAGATATTCTGACAAGATCTTAACCACTAAAATTTTGCTGATGTGATAGGTACATGAATCTTTATCAGGTCATTTTTCATTTTCTAGCGTACATGTATCTTACCAAGTTCTCCAATATACTAGACCTTTCTTTCTCATTGGCCTGGTTAGTATGATGCAATTATAATGAACGAATATGATATTCTGTGAAATACCCAGACTGTATTATATTCATACTATATTGTAACAAAGATAGGGAGAATAAACATATAATGTCTGCTCTGATTCTTTTTTATAAAAGAAACAACAAATTCACTTATCAAATTCATAGAGACATACTTGATGCTCCATGAATATTTTAAGTTTTTTACACTTCCCAGGCTTTATAATTGTAAAGGAAACATGGCCGGGAAACTAAATAATTTGTTTTGCTTTGGAAAGATTACAGATTTACCTCTCCCCTAGAGACATTTGATTATATTCAAAGGGTTGAACAAACCTAGGAATCTTCTACTTTCCTTTTCTCAGTGTATGATGATCTGAATAATTAGGTATAAAACTGGTTTGGGAAAGGTTTGGTGGTATCATTACCATGTCTACTTAGCACTGAGTTGCAGGGTGTTTTCCCCTGGGGACCAGTCCTCTTTTTCTTCTTCAAACTTTGGGGACTAAAAATGGCTGAAGCCCAGAAACTGAGCAAATGTCATTATTGCAGCACCTACTATTACTCTCCTGATCGTTCATTTTTAATTACCTATAATGGTGCCATTTGAGTCATACCTTTGTTGGTTATTCATATATTTTGTTCCTAGGACTGCTGTGTTTTAATAAATGTCTACATAGCTATCTGTGTTTCAGGCCATTTGGCTGTGACTCTAATCTTGTATTTCATTATCATACTGTTTCTGAGGGCTTGACACATGACTTCTATTGTGTCAAGGTCCTATTATTATCATTGCTTTCCAGGATAGGAGTTCTGTAACAGTCTCTTCTTACCATCTGGTAAATTCTATAACAGTTCTGTAACAACCTCTCCTTACTATCAGCCGTGGCCTATTAAAGACAGCCAATATTGAGTTTCTCAGTGATGTGCTTTTACAATACATACCTTTTCAGCTTGGAAAACCATATATCCTATCTTCCTTCCTGGGAAGTAAAATCATTTTCTGGATTTTCAAACCCTACCTAGCAAATTCTGAGTGAATACAAATAAGGAAGACAGTATCTGTATTCTTTTAAATCCTTTTGTCACTGTTTGCCTTGGTAATTATAAAATTTCTATCTTGGTGGTTTATTTTATGTGTCAACTTCCTTGTGCTAAGATAGTCAGATAGCTAGAACCATTATTTCTGAGTGTGTCTCTGGATGTGCTCCTGCGGGAAGAGATTAACCAGTAGACTGTGTAAAGAAGATACACCTTTGCCAATGTAGACAGGCATCATCCAATCCATTGAGGTCCTAAATGGGGAAAAAAAAAATAGAGAAAGGGCAAGTTTGCTTTCGTTTGAGCTGGAACATCTATCTTCTGCTATCTTCTGTCCTTGGACATTAGTGCTCTTGGTTCTTGGGCCTGTAGACTAGGACTAAGTTATACCACTAGTTTTCTTGGTTTCCCAATTTGCATAAGGCAGGGTGTGGGACTTTTTGGCCTTCATAATTAAGTGATCTCATTTCTATAATTACTGTCCCTATATTGGTTCTGTTACTTTGAAGAATTCTATTTTTTAAATTTACGGTTTTGTAAAAAATTTTTGTGAGTACAGAATAGGTGTATATATTTATGGAGCACATGAGATGTTTTGATATAGGCATGCAATGTGACATGTAATATAATTAAGTTTTTGTTGGCTATAATCACTCTCTTATGTTATCAAATAATAGGTCTTATTAATGCTTTCTAACTATTTTTTTTTATCTCCATTAGCCATTTCCACCACTCCTACCCCAGCCCCCAACTACTCTTTCCAGACACTGTTAACCATCCTTCTTCTCTCTGTCTCCATCAGTTCAATTGTTTTGATTTTTTAGGTCCCACAAATAAGTGAGAATATGCCATGTTTGTCTTTCTGTGCCTGGCTTACTTCACTTAATACAATGATTTCTTGTTCCATCCATGTTGTCACAAATGACAAGATTGCAATCTTTTTTATGGCTGAATAGTACTACATTGTATATAGGTCCCACAATTTCTGTATCCATTCATCTGTTGATGAACACTGTTGCTTCCAAATCTTGGCTATTATAAAAGTGCTGCAACAAACATAGGAGTGCAGATAACTCTTCAATATGATGATTTCCTTTCTTTTTGCTACATACCCAGCAGTGGGATTGCTAGGTTATATGGGAGCTCAATTTTTAGTATTTTGAGAAGCTTTTAAACCATTCTTTATAGTGGTTGCACTACATACATTCCCACCAATGGTGTACAGTGGTTTTCTTTTCTCCACATCCTCTCTAGGATTTATCATTGCATATCTTTTGAGTATAAGCCATTTTAGCTGGGATGAGATGATAGCTCATTGTAGTTTTGACTTGCATTTGTCTGATGATAAATGATGTTGAGCACCTTTGCATACACCTGTTTCCCATTTGTATGTCTTCTTTTGAGAAAGGTCTATTCAAATCTTTTGCCCATTTTTTGATTGGATTACTAGATGTTTTTCACATATATTGTTCGTGTTCCTTACATATTCTGCTGATTAATCCCTTGTCAGATGGGTAATTTGCAAGTATTTTTTCCCATTCTGTGTGGGTTGTCTCTTCACTTTGTCGATTATCTCCATTGCTGTGCAGAAGCTTTTTAATTTGATATGATCCAATTTAATTAATATGATACCAGTTTTGCTTTGTTTGCCTATACTGGGGTATTGCTAAAGAAATATTTGCCCAGAACAAAGTCCTGGAGATTTTCCCCAATGTTTTCTTGTAGTAGTTTCATACGCATCTTAGATATAAGTCAGGCCATGAAGAGTACCACCAGACTACTGCTGATGTTCCCTTAAGGTCCAAGATATCTTAAATCAGCTTGTCGCAAATGTTGCCTAGTCTGGGACTCATTCTTCAGGGCAGTGGACTCCCCTCTGGGGAAAGGTAGATGTAGAAATGCCATCCAAGAATCAAGTCCTGGAATCAGAGACCCTAAAAGCCCACTTGGTGCTCTACCCTGCTATGGCCATGCCAACACCTGAAGCCAGCAAGTCTCAGAGGCTCACTCAAGCCCCTAGTACCTATGTATTGATGCTGGTTATTCAGGGCCCAAGGGCTCTTCAGTTAGCCAGTGATAAATGCTGTTAGGATTGGGTCTTTTCCTTCCAGGCATTGGGTTCCCTTCTGGCCCAGGTGTGTCTAGAAATGCCATCTAGGAGCTAGGACCTGGAACTGGGGCCTCACAACTCTGACTGTACTATATCAGGCCCAAATGTTTAGGTCTTAATACTTATTCTGGATGTGGGTTTTTCTGAGAAAGTTGTTACCCAGGGGACAGTCAACTTTGCAACTGAGCCAGTCCCTGTAGAGGCTGATAACTGCAGGCAGTTTGTTGAATGCCCTCTCTGCAGGTGGGTCAATAAGACTCAGATGTCTGCAATGAATAACATATCTCCATGTCAATCACAACCAGATGGTGTTGATAATTAACATAGATCCTCAGAATAAGCAAATGCAAATATCATAATCAAAATCATTAAAAAATATTGTGGTTATATACTATACCAATAAGTCAATAAGGCAGCATATCTACATTACCAGCTTAATAAAGAATCTTTTCTTTGTTAGCTTTAAATACATCAGTTTTCCTATAAGACACTTACAGTATAAACATTACTTTCCTAATTATAAAAGAATCAAATAATCGCTCTGTATTTCCACCTTTGTCTGTGGTGGCCCCTGTGCTTGATAAATGCTCTGTGTAAATCTTGACTAACAATTGTTAACATGGCTTATAATTATTTTCTGAATTGCCTAGATACTTGTCGTAATCCCCTTATCCCCTCTAAACATGTGGAAATGCAAGCAAACTAGAACATGGACATTTTACCAGATATTTGAAACCACAATTTATTCATGAATTAATTTGTATAGAGAATTGAGTCAACAATTTAAGCCTTTGTTTTATTTAGCAGGATTTCAAATAATAGTTTTATTGTCTTTGCTTATTTATTTTTAACTTAAATTATGCAAACAGTAATTTCAATTTTTCCTCCTACCTATCGAAAAGCACAGGAGAGTTTATTATAATTAATCATTTATTAAGTATCTGTTTACTGTGGAAACTGAAGTCTCAGACTCTGAAAGTATGTCATAAAATATAACCACTAACAGTAAAATGAAAATAAAACTACATTTTCTAAAATATTTTAAACATGATGATCACATTTTATTTCCATTAAGATGCTATTTTTGCAGTGATAGCATTGAAAAAATTTTGCAAGCTGTACAAGAATTATTCAATTGCCCGTTGCACAGAGCACTATAAACATACAATATAGGGTCAATATAATAGGTGGAAAATTATTTTGCTTTTTCTTTCCTTAAGAATGACAAATTAGGAAATAGAACGCTGCCTTAAAAATAAATTTAAAGATCTTTTATTAAAGTGAAAACACAAAACAATATACACATATAATAGGTACATGTTTTCCCTGACATTATTTGCTTTTCATATGGCAATGCTACATCTTCTCAAATGGATGGCTCTAATTGCTCTAGTATAAAGATTTAAAAGTTGGCTCAGGAAGACTTCTACCTCTATTCAAGATGGAGTAACAAGGACCACATTTGCCCCCTTGGCACAAAAAAACTAAAAATTAGGGAAAATATATATGCATCAATGGCTCTCAAAATATTCAACAATATACAATGAAGGAGCGTGGTCTCTAAAATATGGAAAACAGATTAGCTGAGCCCTATAATTGCCATGTCTTACCACTAGAGAAATTTCTCAGGTTATAATACTGGAGGAAGAATGAAGTCAGAGCCAGGGTATCCCAGAGTTGAGTTTTGGAAAGTCAAGATGATGACAATTTTCAGCACAGAGTAACTAAAAGAAGAGTACTCTACAAAGAAAAAATAATCCTAGAGATCTTCAGAATGTCCATCTGTGGTATTCAGTTCAATACAGATCAACTCACTCATGTGAGGAATAAATATAAAAGAGAAAAACAATAATGAAAATCACTAAAACCAAAAGTTAGTTGATGAGATAGATAAATAACATTGATAAAACTCTAGACAAACTAATAAAAAAGAACACAAATGATCAACATCAGGAAAGAGTGAGTAAAATTCACTAAGGTTTCTCTATATATTTAAAGAACAAAAATATTATAAATAACAATTCAAATAAATTTGAAAACTTAGATGAAACAAATAAACTTCTCAAAACAAATAAGTTATGAAGCTCACACAGATAAATTAGATAACCTAGATATCTTTATATCTATTAAAGAAATTGAATTTGTAGTTTAAGACCTTCCCACATAAAAACTCCAAGTTCCCATAGCTTCACCAGTGAATTCTACCAAATATTTATGGAAAGATATTACCAATTCTAAACAATCTCTCACATAAAGTGTAAGAGGGGAGACTACTTCCTGAATCATTAATACAGCAGTAATTATTCCTATGCCAAAATTAGAAAAATATATTTAAAAAATCTATGGGCCAATATCCCCATAAACATGGAAACAAATATTCTGAATACATTTTAGCAAAATAAATTCAATAATATATTAAAAAGATAAAATACCATAAACCAACGGTGTTCATCTCAAGAATGTAGAGTTGGATTAACTTTCAAAAACCAATCAATTTATTTCAAAACACGAAGAGACTGAAAAAGAAAAATCATATATTCATACTAATAGATGCAGGAAATGCATGGAAAAATTTTAACATCTATTTGTGATTGGGAGCAAAGCTTTAGGGGGCCTTAAAAGGAAAATTTTTCAACCTGATAAAGAATATATATGAAAACTTACCACTCTTATCAAGCTTAATGTGGAAGACTAAATGTTTAATCGCCAACATCAGAAACGAAACAAATGTGTCCAGTCTCACTACTTCTATTCAACGTTGTATTTAAGGTTCTAGATCATATAATAATAAACAGTAAAGTAAAAGTTTATATTATAAAAGAAGAAACAAAAAGTTTTATTTGCAAATGAAATAATCACCTATGTAGAAAATTCTATAGAGTATACAAAAAAGCTGATAACTTGACAAGAATATAGAAGAAAAGATCAATATATGAATTAATAAACTATATTTACTAACAGTCAGAAGTAAATTATTTACGAGTTAAAAGCTAAAATATTATTTAGTTGTCAATCTTCAAAAACTGATAGATTTCACACAATCTGAATCAAAATCTCAATCAGCTTTTTTTCAGTAGAAATTGAAGAGCTGATTTAAAAATTTATATGGAATGTGAAGGACCTACCTAGAATAGTAAAAACAATTTTGAAAAGGACAGAAAGCTATGGTAATTTTAAAAATGTGCTACTGACATGAAGATAGGGCAAATAGATCAATGCATCAGAATAGCATACAGAAACACCCACCCCCCCACACACACACACATACACACACACACACATACACACACACACAAATAGTCAATTGATCTTTAACAAATGTGCAAAGGATTTTCAGTGGATAAAAGATAGAAAGTCATTTCAGCAAACAATGCTGGAATAAGTGGAAATCCCTGTGGAAAAAAATGTAATGTTGATCCATGTCTCACATCATAAATTAAAACTAACTCAAAATATATCAGAGATCTAAATGTAAAACTTAAAACTGCAAAAATTCCAAATAAAAAACAGAAACTGTTTGTGAACTTTGTTTAGGCAAATATTTTTTAGATTCACTACTAAAAGCATCAGGAGTCATAAAAGATAAGAAAAGAATACATTGACCTTCATCAAATTTGAAAAATTCTACTCTCAAAAAGACTCTCTTAAGATGATGAAAGACAAGCTTCAGGCATTGAGAAAACATTTGCAAATTACATGTCTGAGAAAATATTTTTAGGTAGACTATATAAAGAAACCTTAGAACTCAATAAAAAACACAAACAACTCCACGAAAATGAGCAAGATTTAAACAAACATTTTACTTTAGCACAGAAGATACACGGAAGGCATATAAACACATGAAAGAATGCTCCTTCAAAACTATTATTCATTAAGGGTTTTTCAGATAAAACCTATGTGATTCAACTACTTACCTACTGGAATGTCTAAAGTCAGAAAGCCTGACCTTCCCAAGTGTTAGTGAGGATGCAACGGAAAGCAGTAAAAGCCCCTTGTAAAACAGTTTGACAATTCCTTTAAAAATTAAAAACACACCTAACTTATGGCCCAGATATTCGATGCCTATGAATGTAAATCCATTAAAAGACTTACATTCAAATGTTCATAGAAGCTTTATTTGTAATGGCCAAAAACTGGAAACACAAATGTTCAGCAATAGGTCTAGATAAACATTTGTGATATATCCATATGAAGGCATACTGCTTAGCAACATAAAGCAAAGAACACTTGCTATAGACAACTACATGGATATATCTTAAAAAATAATTATGCTGAGTACAAGAAACCAGACAAAATATTTCATGCTCTGATTTCATTTATATAAAAGTATAGCAAATGCAAATTAATATTTAATAACATAAAGCAGATAAGTAATTGCTTGGGGACAAGATGGGTGACTGAGTGGGTAAGATAAATGGATGGTAAATGGGCATGAGAAAGTTTGGGGGTGATATATATGTGCATTATTTTTATTAGTGTTTTTTTATGTGTGCATACCTATGGCAAAATTTATCAAATGTTATCTTTTAAATGTGGATATTATTGCATATCCATTTTATCTCAGTAATTAAAAAACTGGCCTCAGAATTAACTCCAAGTATGTTTAAATACTAGCTTGTCTACTACACAATTGAGTAATTTTGAGTCCCTTGCTAATATATTCACAAACTTGGGGTGATATATACCTTATAGATATATTAGTAGATAAAAATGCAATAAACTTAGTGAAACATTTGTTACAAGGACAGACACGTATTTAATTTTTTTACAAAGTAAATATTAACTATAGAATGATAGAGCCAAACAATATGAGTCATGTCAAAAACAACATATTATAACACATTTTTAATAATTGCTCTCCCAATACAGCATAATATCCACTAAAGTGTGTTTCACTTGATGGTTCAAAATTATCTGTTAAAGTTGCCATGTTGTACAAATATTTAAGACCAAATGCTTAAATCTATTACTCTACTAATAGAGTATAAATAGGATTGATTGCATGGTTATATTAGTTCTACATATACATTGACCTATATTACAAAAGTTACAGAGACCAAGAAGAACAAAATGACTTAACTAGATCACATTCACCTCAAATTTCCACTTCAGTTCATTAATGTAGAATTGTCCTAGAGTGGTCTGCTTCATTTTCCCCATACAATGCCAGGGTGAACTCATGTAATTAAAATTCTCTTATTCAATGAACAAATTGAATATAGCAACTCATCTAGTAA
Organism: Cacajao melanocephalus; assembly: GCA_963573385.1. Classification (NCBI taxonomy): domain Eukaryota; kingdom Metazoa; phylum Chordata; class Mammalia; order Primates; family Pitheciidae; genus Cacajao; species Cacajao melanocephalus. The sequence continues at coordinate 64,007 of CAUYLG010067124.1, forward strand.
AAAAAAGTAACCCCACTACAACTTCAATCATTAGTAGGCAGCTTTGGGCTCTGAATTAACCTAGATTATCTCTCAACTTCATTTTACCAGTCCTACTTACATAGAAGGCTACTTTCACAGTAAGAATACATCTAAACCATGAAAAACTAAATATATCTCTGTGATTATTTTTCCCTGTTTTAAATTTCCAAGATCTATATGGAAAATATATCTGCAAATCACAACAAATCATGGAAGATGATACATACATGAGAACATTATTCAAAGGGAGACAGTTTTATTATTGTTGTTATTATTATTACTATTACTGCTACTACTATGTTACTATTTTACAACTCTACTACTACTACTTATACCACAATGGAGGATGGAGGGAAGAGAAAGAAAAAGAAGGAAGAGAAAATGAAAAAAAAAAGATTTAAAAAATGATAATTGGCTAAGTGTCCTATGCTAATTTTTAAGTTGTGGGATTTTAGTAGTTGTTTACAGAAACAGAATAGCAGTATGAGCACTCTAACAGCCTTCCCCGTTTCTGGAGTTGCCAGATTTAACAACAACAACAAAATACAGCGCACCAAGTTAAATTTGAAATTCAGATAAATAACCAATTATTTTTTCATGTAGTTATATCCTTGATATGATTTGGCTATGTGTCCCCACCCAAATCTCATCTTGACCTGTAATCCCCACATGTCGAGGGAGGGGAGTGACTGGATTATGAAGGCAGTTCCCCCATGCTCTTCTCCTGATAGTGAGTGAATTCTCATGAGATCTGATGGTTTTATAAATAATAATTTTTCCTGTGCCCTCATGCCCTCACTTTTTCTCTTGCCTGCCACCATGTAAGATGTATCTGCTTCTCCTTCTGCCCCAATTGTAAGTTTCCTGAGGCCTACCAAGCCATGCAGAACTGTGGGTCAATTAAACCTCTTTATAAATCATCCAGCTTCAGGTAGTATCCTTATAGCAGTGTTCTGCAGTCCTCACAGGTGATTCCTGGGCAAGCAGGGTCTGGAGTGGACCTCCAGCAGTCCTGTAGCAGTGGGGCCTAATTGTTAGGAGGAAAACTAAAAAACAGAAAGAAATAGTTTCAACATCAACAGAAGGAATGTCCACTCAGAGACCTCATCTGAAAGTCACCAACTTCAAATATCAAAGGTAGACAAATTCATGAAGGTGGGAAGAAACCAGAGCAAAAAACCTGAAATCAACAAAAACCAGAACGCCTCCTCTTCTCCAACAGATCACAACTCCTCACCAGCAAGGGAACAAAACTGGATGGAGAATGAGTTTGATGAATTGACAGAAGGAGGCTTCAGAAAGTGAGTAATAACAAATGTCTCTGAGCTAAAGGAGCATGTTCTAACCCAGTGCAAAGAAATTAAAAACCTTAAAAAAAGGTTAGATGAAATCCTAACTAGAATAACTAGCTTAGAGCAGAACATAAACAACTTAATGGAGCTGAAAAACACAGCAAGAGAACTTCATGAAGCATACACAAGTTTCAATAGCTGAATTGATCAAGCAGAAGAAAGGATATCAGAGATTGAAGATCAACTCATAAAATGAGAAAGCAAGATTAGAGAAAAAAGAGTGAAAAGAAATGAACAAAGCCCCAAGAATTATGGGATTATATGAAAAGACCTAATCTACGTTTGATCGGTGTACCTGAATGTGACAGGGAGAAGTAAACCAAACTGGAAAACACTCTTCAGGATATTATCCAGGAGAACTTTCCCAACGTAGCAAGGCAGGCCAACATTCCAATCCAGGAAATACAGAGAACACCACAAAGATATTCCTCAAGAAGAGCAACCCCAAGCACATAATGTCAGATTCACCAGGATTGAAATGAAGGAAAAAATGCTAAGGGCAGCCAGAGAGAAAGGTTGGGTTAGCCACAAAGGGAAGCCCATCAGACTTACAGCGGATCCCTCAGCAGAAACCCTACAATACAGAAGAGAGTGGGGGCCAGTATTCGACATCCTTAAGGAAAAGAACTTTCAACCCAGAGTTTCATATCCAGCCAAACTAAGCTTCGTAAGAGAAGGAGAAATAAAATCCTTCATGGACAAGCAATTACTGAGATATTTTATCACCACCAGGCCTGCCTTACAAGAGCTCCTGAAGGAAGCACTAAACATGGAAAGGAACAACCAGTACCAGCCACTGCAAAAATGTACCAAATGGTAAAGACCATCGACACAATAATGAAACTGCATCAACTAATGGGCAAAAACTCCAGCTGCTATCAAAATGACAGGATTAATTTCACACATAACAATATTAACCTTAATTGTAAATAGGCTAATTCCCCCAATCAAAAGACACACACTGGCAAATTGGGTAGAGTCAAGACCCATCAGTGAGCTGTATTCAGGAGACCCATCTCATGTGCAGACACAAATAGACTCAAAATAAAGGGATGGAGGTAGATTTACCAAGCAAATGGAGAGTGAAAAAAAGCAGGGGTTGCAATCCTAATCTCTGATAAAACAGACTTTAAACCAACAAAGATCAAAAGAGACAAAGAACGGCATTACATAATGGTAAAGGGATCAATACAACAAGAAGAGCTAACTATCCTAAGTATACATGCACCCAATACACGATCAAATCAGCTTCATCCCAGCGATGCAAGGCTGGTTCAACATACACAAATCTATAAATGCAATCCTTCCATAAACAGAACCAAAGACAAAAACCACATAATTATCTCAATAGATGCAGAGAAGGCCTTTGACAAATACAGTAGCCCTTTGTGCTAAAACCTCTTAATAAACTAGGTATCAATGGAATGTATCTCAGAATAACAAAAGCTATTTATGACAAACCTACACCCAATATTATACTCAATGGGCAAAAACTGGAAGCATTCCCTTTGAAAACTGGCACAAGACAAGGGTGCCCTCTCTCACCACTCCTATTCAACATAGTATTGGAAGTTCTAGCCAGAGCAATCAGGCAAGAAAAAGAAATAAAGCATATTCAGTTATGAAAAGAGAAGTCAAATTGTCTCTATTTGCAGTCGACATGACTGTATATTTAGAAGACCCCATTGTGTCAGCCCACAATCACTTAAGATGATAAGCAACTTCAGCAAAGTGTCAGGATACAAAATCAATGTACAAAAATCACAAGCATTCCTATACTCCAATAACAGACAGACAAACAGAAAGCCGAATCATGAACAAACTCCCATTCATGATTGCTACAAAGAGAATAAAATACCTAGAAATACAACTAACAAGGGATGTGAAGGACCTCTTCAAGGAGAACCACAAACCACTGCTCAAGGATATGAGAGAGGATATAAACAGATGGAAAAACATTCCATGCTCATGGTTAAGATGAATCAATATTGTGAAAATGGACATACTGCCCAAGGTAATTTATAGATTCAATGTTATCCCCATCAAGCTACCATTGACCTTATTCACAGAACTGGAAAAACACCTTAAACTTCATTTGGAACCAAAAGAGAGCCTGCATAGCCAAGACAATCCTAAGCAAAAAGAACAAAGCTGGAGGCATCACGCTACCTGACTTCAAACTATACTACAGGGCTACAGTAATCAAAACAGCATGATACTGGTACCAAAACAGAGATATAGACCAATGGAACAGAAAAGAGGCCTCAGAAGCAATGCCACACACCTACAACCATCTGATCTTTGACAAACAGGACAGAAACAAACAATGGGGAAAGGATTCCCTGTTTAATAAATGG